>JAABKJ010007545.1:241372892-241491694 GCA_011634705.1 Andricus grossulariae | reverse complement strand
ACCACTTCAAAATATTGAAATGTATTAAAAATACCCTAAGGTATTTTAAATCCTTTAGAATCTTTTGAAATCCATTGAAATTTTTTTAGGCTCTTAAAAATTCCTTGAAATTTTAAAAAAGAATCTAAAATCTTTCAAATCCTTTGAAGTCACCACTTCAAAATATTGAAATGTATTAAAAATACCCTAAGGTATTTTAAATCCTTTAGAATATTTTGAAATGCTTCTAAATTTTTGTAAGCTCTTGAAAATTCCTTGTAATTTTTAAAATACCCTAAAATCTTTAAAAAAAATTGAAATCCCTTCCAATTATTGAAAGCATCTGAAAATTCCTTGGAATTTGAAAAGATCTTTAAAACCTTTGGCAATACCTCGGAATGTTTGAAATCCTACAAAATAACTCACTTTTAGTGAATGAACTCTTTGAGGGCTTTAAAATCCCTTAAAATCCTCGGAAATCTTATAAAATCCTGTGAAATCTTTTAAAATTCCCTAAAACATTTCAAATTAAAAGCTCTTGAAATGCCTTAAAAGTTTTAAAAATACACTAAAATCTTTTTAAATTATTTAAATCTGTTAACAATTTCTCGGAATCTTTAAAAATACTTTAAAATATTTCAAAAAAATGCAAGACATTTCAGAAATAGGTATAGATCTGAACTGAATAGTGATTAACCCATAAGTTAATTTATTGAAAGAAAGGTGACTAATGTGATCTTTTCATTTTTAAAAATGACTGAAAAGTGATTTGTGAAAAAAGTGACTGTGAGGCAGCTATGATTATTTTTACAGTTACTTCTTACAGAAATTCCCTGATTTTTGCTATTTTTTTTTCAAAATGCCTGACTAAATCTTGAAAATAGGGTACATTAGGGACCTTAACTGAATAATTGGTACAATAGGGGATATAGAGACCGGTTTGTGAGGCCTGTATCATTTTAAAAAACGCATTTTTTTTTGAGGATTCAAACAAATTTTGGGGCGATATGCACGGAAATTGAAAAAAATTGTGGGCCACTATAATAATCAAATTTAAATAATATTTCATTCAAATTTTCAAGTAATATCTTTAAAAACTGGACAATTTATTTTAATGTTTACCGTGACACAAAAGTAGCATATTAGTCTTAATCTATAATGTTATATTGTAATAACAACAAAATCAACAAAATTGATATATTTTAAAATTCGACAGCTTATCAATATTCAGAAATTTATCAAAGATTCGTAAAAGTTTCGAATTTAAAAAATTTCAATCTGTGTAACATAAAATAAACAAAACACAATGAAGGTTATAATGAAAAGGCCAAAACGAAAACAGATTGTATTCAATAACACATAAATTGCTACAGATAAATAGTTTATAGTTTAGAAACTTCAGAGTACTTTTCTTCGCGAGAAGAAAATTATGTATCTTGATTCCTAACCTATATTATCAGCAATTTAGAATTATAAGAATTTTTAAAAATATATAAAGCACTTAGACAAAATATGTGTAAAATTAGAGTGTTTGAAGAGAGTTTTACCAAGTTTTACATTCTATTACCTGAAAAAAGTGGTATGACTGTGGCCCATTCGCTTTTTAGTATAGAGTTCAATCATCAGAAAATAGCAACAACGAAAAATTAAGAGAACTTCTAATCAGTTTTGTTATAAAGTGTTCAGAAATGCATGTATAGAGTATAAAATAAATATTTGTTTATTGCATTTTACCCCCAAAATCCGACTATTTGTTGCTCCAACTCCAAAAGCGATAAACACAACTGTTTCACTTTTTTGCTTTTTTGTGACAGACTGCGACGTTGTCAATGTTGCCAGCTTCTTATATCCGGCACAGTAGCGCCATCGCTGGCCAAAATCAGAACTTGCACTTTTTGAGACCTCTCGTTTTTGGCTCCACTTGACAGGATTGTCATAATTTATATTGTTAAAATAAACAAAATATTGGCCTTAACTTCATCAACTATTTTCCACACTCTACAGATTAAATTTACTTTAAAAAAATTGATAATTCCGGAAAAAAGTGAAAGTGAAGCCTCCATGTTGTAACTTGTCGTCTGCTCCTCTCTTGTTTGCGACTTTTGCGACTTTGTTGATGTTGATGGCGTGTTGAATGTTCTACGATTCGCACAAATCGTACAAATGTTAACGAAATAGAAGTCTATTCCCACTGTGTGCATTTTATTCGATCAAATTTGTGTTTTTATTACTGAGAATAGTGAAAATAAAAAAAGGATCGGCCTGAGGTTGACAATAACTTTCACCCTGTCACTTTTAGCTCGGTAGATGTCAAATCAAAGCATGTGTTTCTTTTTTTCGGAATTCTGATGTAGTTTGGATTTGTGTCTTAAATTTCCGAGTGATTGAAAGATACAAAAGACACTGGGAGATAAATCAGGAATGAGACTGTGATTTTGAGGTTATCTTTGTGTGTAAAAGTAAAAGTGAGGAAAGTAATATATCACGATGGTTCTAAGCGAAGGTCCGGACCCGGACAGTATCGGCTGTGGTTTTAATGCCTTCAAGGAAATCGAAGAAGTTAATGCACTCATTAAAGAACTCAGAGTGGCTGATTTGCCTTTTCGAGTTGTGGAGAAAAACAGGGAGCAGTTCAAATATATTTTGACGCAGTATCAGGATCAACCTCATCTCCTGGACCCGCATCTGGAAAATATTGTGGGGCCTATGCTGGAGATTGTTAAGGATGAAAATATTGATGAGAATGTTAAACATAATGTTTTTAAATATCTGTACATTCTCATGTCCGTCAAAACTTACAAGAAGATTGTCACGTATCTTCCGCACGAAGTGAGTAATTAATTTTTTTTTATGAAATAAACAGAATATATAATTACTTTTATAGTAAATAATAATTTTAATCAAATAAATAATTTTAATAAATAATTATATATAATTTTCTGAGTGCAAAAGGCAGGGAATTTCTGTAAGAAGCATTTTAAGTAACTGTAAAAAATCAGGGTTGCCGCACAGTCAATTTTGATCATTTTTTTCTCAAATCACTTTTTTAACGACTGTTGAATTCTTATTTTTTAATTTTCTTGAATTCTTTTAAAATATATTAGGGTATTTTAAACGATTCCAAAGGATTTTAAGTATTTTAAAAAAGTTTCAAGGGATTTCAAAAGATTTCAAAGGATTTGCAATATTTTAGGTTATTTTTAAAATATCCAAGTAATTTTCAACAGCCTAAACAAATTTGAAGGGATTTTAAATATTTTATATTTGTAAGCTTAAAAAAACTTGAGGGGATTTCAAAAGATTTTAAAGTATTTGAAATATCTTAGGGTATTGTTAATTAATTTCAATAATTTGAAGGTACTCCAAAGCTTTTAAAAGCGTTAAGGATTTCAAGGGATTTTAAAATATTTCAATAATTGGAAATGATTCCAAAGGATTCGAAACATTCCAGAGTATTTTTAAAAAGTTTCACGGGATTTCAAAGGATTTGCAATATTTTAGGTAATTTTAAAATATCCAAGAAGTTTTCAATAGCCTAAACAAATTTGAAGGGATTTCACAAGATATTAAAGGATTTTAAATATTTTATATTTGTAAGCTTAAAAAAACTTGAGGGGATTTCAAAAGATTTTAAAGTATTTGAAATATCACTACTTTCCAACCGAGCAATTCACGCCTACCCCGAAAGGGAAACGGCTTAATGATATAATAATAATAATAAAAAATGGTAACCCGCTCTTTCAAGGGGAAATCTGGTACACAGATGGCTCCAGGGGAGAGGGAGGGTCAGGAGCAGGAATCTATGACAGCGCGAGAAAGAAGGGAAATAGGGTATGCCACTTGGGCGACATGCTACGCTCTTTCAGGTGGAGGCCCTGGCCGTTCTTCCCTATGCTGAAATGGCTGGAATGCAAAATGGCATTAAACCAACTTGCAGAAAAGAACAAAGTGGCCCTCATATGGTTTCCTGGTCACACAGGTATCAAGGGCAACGAAAAGGCGGGCCAGTTGGCAAAATGCGGCGGAGCAAGTGAATACATAGGAACGGTACCGGTACTGGGACTAGCATCTTGCTGCATCGGTATGACCATCAAAAGCTGGATCCGAACAAAACACCGGGAATACTGGGAACAAATCCAGGGTTGCCGACAGGCGAAATCCATCCTGGGTTATACCTATAGGACGGACAGAGTCAGAAAAATCCTGCGTTTACCCATGAAAGATATAAGGACAGTGGTTCGGATGCTAAGTGGGTGCAAACACTTGAACTATCATGTGCACAAATGACAGGGATGACGAAACATCCCTGCATGTGTTATGCCAGTGCCCGGCATTAGCTAGGCTCAGGCAGCAAACCCTCGGGGCCCATTTTATGGAATCTGAGGAAATTACACCGCGATCATTGACTGACATACTAGGCTTCACTAAGAGGACTGGGGTCAACTACTGAGATCCAACAGTTAAGGGTGTGGCACAATAGGCTTTATAGCTTGAGCGCCAGGGGCGCTCCTCACGATCTTTCCGCCCTCTTTAAAACTAATTAACTAACTAGTCTCCAGAGCTTCAAAACCAATAATGAAAAAAAGATAAAAATCGATCCTGGCGTTGGTAATAGGCAGAGTTGGGCATTATTCAATTGAGAAATTGGAGAGTGAGCGAACTCCCTAATAAGAATATATTGTAAGGGGCCGTTCAAAAAATACGTAACGCCTTTATGGGGGGGGGGGGGCTGTCATCTCGAGCGTTACGATAATGTTAAAGTTACATGCACATACAATATAAATTTATAAAATGTATGTTTGTATGTTTACGCATGAAGCAATGAGATAATTGTATATATTTAATCTGTTTTATCTATCTGCGTGATGAACCTACAATCAGAAAGTAAAACAAAGTAAATTATATTTTATAGATGCACGGTGAATTCAAGAAGGGAAAGTTTTTTCGATAATATTTAGAAACAATCATTACCTCAATTTTTTCAAAAAGTGGATTTGTATCATGTTTTGTTCTTTTACTTTTCAATTATTCACAACTTCTTAAAAAATTTTGTTCTCATAAAAAAAAAAGTGTTTCCTAATCCCAAAAAAACAACATATTTTTCGGTGATCATTTCTGCTTGGCTGATTTTAAATTAATTCGGCCTGAATGATTTTACGATATTTTATGCTCTCACGTATGTTCATTCCCAGATAGCACAAAATACTCCGTGAAGATTTCATCAGTGCAATATTCCCAACCTTACAATGCAAGTTTCAGGAAATCTTCACGGAATTTTTTGTGCTATCTGTGGTTAATTATAATAATCTAATATATTTTTCTGAAGAAAAAAGTCCAATTTTAAATATAATATTTTTTATTCCACGTAATTTCTCCGCATACAGAGTGAGTCTGTCTTTGAGAAAAAAACAGAGCGACTGAAATACAGTCATTCCTCTTCTATTATCTATTATACATCTATTATACATAGGTAATTATAACTTATAATTACATACATAATTTCGTACATATATCATACCAAAAAATATATGGTCCAAGTTCCATGTGATTAAATATAATCTTATTATGTTGAAATCAATCAAACATACGTATGAATAATTTAATTTATTTTTACTTAATTAATAGTATGCGATGAATCTTCTTTACAGCCAATTAACTGTAGAAAATGTGACCATATATTTTTTCAGTATAGGTACGCCAGTCATTTTTCTGTTACGAGTTTCGTATTTTCTTTTCGTAACACTTAAGCTATATGCAAACATTCAACATCAATAGCCACTCAGATAGTGCAAAATTTAATTTCCACTTTTCAGATTTATTATTAATCTAGTTCACAACCGCGCTTTTAAAAATTAAATAGAACTTTCTTGTATCCATCACATATTTCTTCTTCCCGAAAAATAATATTACATTTTTTATAATAATTATTTTTTGTCACTTATAGTATGGCATAGGATTAGATCTGATACATGTTTTTGTTTTTCAACATTTTTCTTCCCATAAAAACTAATTATCACATTGGCCATTCTATTACCACATTCACAATCTGCAACAAATTTGTGGGTTTTTTTATCTTCCTCAATTATAAAATATTTGATTTTTCACAACTTAACTTCATGCAGATTTTATTTCTTTATGTTTAACATTTTTTAACAGCACTAGTTTGTTACTCGATATTTTCAACATTTTTAATTTTCTTTCTGTTTTAGGTCAAATATATAAGTCGCTAATTAACATTTAGTAAATGACAATTTTTAAACAAAAGTTGCATAAAGAAAAATCGATTTTCAGTTATATAGATAATAATTTTAATGAATATTTAAAATATATTCGAAACATCTATTCGTTGTCAAAATATGTTTTTCGAGCACTTTAATGTTTGAAATTGCTAAAAACAGAAAATTATTAATAGGTCATCTAATGGGCCAAATGTTTTTTTCAAGCATACGTTTGAATTATAAAACTTTTTATGAAAAAATAAATAGGTATGAACTAAATGGTTTCAAGTAAACGTTTTTTATTATTTCGAAACTAAAACACTCGAAGCGGGGTCAAATATTTTATTTTTTCTTAAAAGTATATGGGTTGTTAACGGCAATAAATGTTAATGGTATTGGCGTTTCTAACTTCCAAAAAAACTATTTTCGAACCACTGTAATAATGTAATCGTAAAAATTTTATTATATAAGTGTCACAAAACCCAAGAACGCGAAGAACCCTCCAACATCCAATAAAGTTTGAAATTGTCTGTATTAAAAAGATTCGAAATTTGTTTGATCCAAATTCAAACTTTGATGTTTTCAAAGAGTTTCATCTTGAAATTGTTTATATTTCCAGGTTTAGTCACACATATTTTAATAATAAGGGCTTAAAATATTTAATTGTTCAATAATAAATACTTCTTAGTTTAATTTCAACTGCTATAATTTGTAAATTGTTTAAACTTTAATGCTTCTGTTTAAAATTCAATTAGAATTTGTTTACTTCTAAACTTAAACTGTTCGGGGTTTCGATTGTTAAATTTTCCCAAATTCAGTAATGTTATATTTGGTAAATTTCCAATTTAAAGTTGTTCAATTCAGAATGCCGGATTTCAATAGTTTCAAATTTAATTTTTTAGACTGTTGAATTTTTAACGCTTACATTTTTTTAATTAATTTAATTAAGTTTTTGTTCTTCAATTTAAAGTTTTTTTATTGTCATACGATTGGAAATTGAACAATTTTTAACGATTTAGTCTCAAATCGTACGATTTAGGAATTTGCCATTATAAATATTTTCAATCCAAAATTGTTCAATTTTAAAACAGATTTCAACATTTTAAGTACTTCAATAGTAAACGCAGCATTTACCATTTTTCTTTCTGAAGCCTAATTTTGAATTGTTCCATTTAGAATGATGCAAATTTAAAATTGTATGAATTAGCTTATATTTGACAATTGGAGTAAACCTAAATTCAAGGTCGGATTATTTTCCGATTAAAAAAAAAGGTTAAAATCTCTGTTGTTCTTGATTTTCAACATCATTTTAGTCTTGAGAGCTTCCTAAATAATTTTCAAAAATGTACAATTAAAAATTCTCTTTTTTTATTTAACATAAATAGAAATAAAAAACACTCATCCCACGAACCACACTCATTAAAAAAATAATAAGGAATCAAACTCTCAGTTGGATTTCTCATTCCAACTGCATAACATTCACACGCACTGTACATAATATCATCAGAAATTATTTAAGATACTTGGTGTTACGACTTATTGCGCAAAATTCTGGTCTAAAACGGGATGTTGAGTTTTCGGTAAATATTTAATAAGACGTATGACACAATATTAAAAACCCACTCAATTATGACACCCCGTCTTGATTTACAATATATACAGTGAAGCTACGTACATATTCACTACATTAAAGCATGTATGTAAGTTTATATCCCATTCGCATTGTCACTGGATTCACATTCCACAAAACGGGTAGATACTTTCTCGATTGCCAAGCAAAGATAGAAACCAAAATTATATAATATATATTTATTATTTTCTTCAGTAAAGGAAATCAAAGGATATCATGATGTATAAAAAGTAAAAAGCCTTTTTTAACAAATATGCTATGTATTTCATGTAATATTTCAGCATTGAACGTTCTTCAATTTAAATAATAATATAACAGTCATACACTAGTCTAAAGCAGTCTATAAGCCCCGTTTTCATAAGCTTGTCGAGTAAGCTATCTCATTATTTTCACGCAACGTTCTAAGCGCAGTTATACACTATATAGGTACATATTTGCCAATCAAATTCAAAGATACAAATTTTTTGCCGGCAATGGAGCATTACTATCTGAAAAATGTTCTCTGCTTCTTAAACGGAACTTTTCAATTAAACAATAACTCAACTTTCTCTCTTCAAACTTTAATTTGATACATATCAAAAATAACTTTTCCAAACAATTTTGATCATTATTGTTTCCTAAGGAAATTTTTTCTTTAAATTTTAGAGAAAGTGCATAGCTGAGAAAATTTTTCAATCAGGAAAGCTCGCGTTGGATAAGATTGGAATTTTCGAAGAGAAATTTTCTATCGACTGAGCGATTACTGTAGTAAAATTTGACTACCCGATTTTTTTTCAGTTGCTCCATAAAAAAAGCTATTTCGAATTATATAACGCGTAACATTGAGATCAGTATCTAAAATATATAACAAATTGAAATATTTTGAGTATTATTAATTCATTTACAAACTATCTAACATTCGAAAAATAGTACAGATCGAAACCCCTACTCCGGAGCTTCAATCACACTCATCGTGGAATGTACATTATGCCACAATTTCGAATACTATCGTGGTTCTATATATTACCGAGCTCATCCTCGAAAGAACAATCATTGTCTAGTGTCTAGTCTCTGGTCTAAAAAATAAAGACATTTTTAAATTATTTTATCCCAAAAATGTAGTGATAAAAGAATTCATATTTTTTAAACTTTATAATTTGTTAAGATTCAGAAAAGCCTCAATTTAAAAAGATGTTTGAAAGTTTTAGTAATTTAAATCTAAAGTTTTTTCATTAAAAATAGTAATTATGAGTTTGGAATAAACTGATTCTAAAAGCTTGATATGTTCTTCAGTGTGACGTTCTTCGCATTTCCAAAACTATTTAAATTCTGCTGGAGAGAAAAATAATAAGAGGAGCCGAAGGTCAAACCTGTATCAACTTAAAGAGATAGAGAAAATATGTATAATAAATATTGATCTTATATTTCGTCACTTTACACAAGACTCGTTCGTTCCTTCATTATTACTTTGCTACAAATAAGCAGATTGTTTACTGCTGTGTTCCAAAGCAGCGAGGACGTCTTGTTTCTGTCTGACATAAAGTCGACCCTTTTTCCATGGATTTTGAAGCTGAAGGGGTTTAAAATCATCCCTGAGGCAACGTTCTCTCGCACCTATTACGGCAACTAGGCAAAAGTTAGATAATTCGTCGGACGTGTAGATTGGCCCTTCTTGACCTTTCAAAACTACGGCCATATTGAGCTGCTTAACCACTAGGTCCACCACCTCCCTTGCTGTGGTTCTTGGGGTTACGTGTAGCTTTAAACTTGTTCCGGACGCTAAACCCGTTTCGTAGGCCGCGTAGACCTGGAATGTGAAAATATTTTATATAAGCATTGAAGTTTTTTGAATAATTAGAGCCAGTGGTGAATTGTGGAGTGCATTAATGTCTCAATGCAACACGAATCGAGGGGAAATAATCAAATAGTCTCCTAAGAAATTAATTTTCACTCCAATTTTTTTTTAAGTTTAAACAATTTTTAAGTTTTCCTTTCTGAAAATTTAAATCTCAAACAGGTAAAACTGTATAGAAGGTCGATCACCTTCGATTTTGCTAAAACTTACATATTTTATATATTTTTTGATGCTGAGCACGAATCTGCCCGAAAAAAGTGTCGCTACCTTACCGTTTTCGAGATTTTTCTATCGAGAATTTTGATTTTTTTATATCTTTAAAACTGACTTCATGTATTCTTTTTATTAATAACGCGAATGAAACGAAAGACTTCCACCGAAAAACGCTCCACAAGCACCCATCTCACAAAAAATCCCCCCCCCTCTCCAATAATCGATGGAAAGGGGTCTGGGGTACCCCTTTTCCAACTTTTACACCCCCCCCCCCACCATACCTTACACCAACAAAAACCGTTGGAAAGGGTTCGGGGCTGCCTACGAGTTGTAAATGCCCCCCAGTCGGGATCGTTTCGAATTCGAAGGCACCCCGACCTCTTTTCCAGCTTTTTCACAAGCCTCCCCAAACCTTACACTCCCCGCCCCTCAACACACAAAAAAATGTTGGAAAGGGGTCGGGGGTGCCTACGAGTTATAAATGCCCGAAATCGGGCATGAACAGAAATGAAATGGGGAAATGAAGTCAGGATGCCTTCGAATTGGGACCAATATCGATTTAAAGACGTTTCTGACTCGAGGACACCCCGACACCTTTCCAATGATTTTTGATGGGGGGGGGGAGGTCAATGTGTTAGGAAAGGGGAGGGAAATAAGGGGGAAAGGGGTACTTGATGTTTAGCATGGAAAAATACGTAATATCAGTACATTTCAAAAAACATACAGAAAAATCGAAATTTTCGATAGTAAAAATCTTGATCATTCCGTTAGAATGATAGCATCCGATAGAAGCAAAGTATCTAACTAAAGCGTCACAGGTTAAGAGTTTACTGAAATTACTGTCACAAGCACTACAACACGGATTTTTATTGGATGAGGCTAAATTTAAACACATATTAACACAAGGCATATATACTGATAAACATGTATTGGATAGAAGCACAAAAATAATGATTAAAGGATCACTTCTTATGCCAGGCCAGTGTTCATTTTCAGCAGCTTACTGGAATATTGCTGTTTCGGCCGTGCTAGGGGTAGGCCCAACTGTTGATAACAAGAATCACTATAGACTTGCGGGACCCTACAAGGAAAAAGCGAATCACACAGTATTTGTGGTTTGCATCTTGGGTTCAACAATAATACAAAAAAAATTCTGCACTTTTCTGCTACATTCCTAATGGAAATGTATTTTCTCAATGAAATACAATTATTACAACAAAGGATATAATGTGAAAAAATTGAATTACGCTTCAATTAAAATAGAAATTTTAATAATTTCCAAATGAGATATTAACCAAAGATAAACATTTCCTTATTTGAGGTAATTCATAAATTACGTAAGGGTTATTTTTAAGATTTTACACGCCCACACCCCCTAAAGTTTTACGTAATTTATAGATGAGCTTTTACACAACAAAAATCGATTTTTTTAAATGCTTCCCTGACAAGACATTTATGTAATTTGTTACAGAATAAATAAATTCATAGATGATGATAGCTGAGCAGTACAGTTCTATGAGAAGTATGACTGTGGAGTAAGTAAACTGCTTAAAATGACAAATGCTTAAACTGTTTAAATGACAGCGCTGTAGAGTTATAGAGAAAGTTAGGCTGCGCATTATATTTCTACGGGTGTAAATGATGCGCAATGTAATTATGCGATACATGAGGATCTACTGGCCCTATGTATGCACATGAGAGTTATATGCGTCTTAAGAATAAACATCAGAGATTTAAAGGTATTAAAGATTTTGACGCATGACTTACATTTGTTTCCCGCTAAAGCATAGTTGCCTTATAAAATATGGGTTGACCAACAAAGATAACATTGTCCTAAGTGATCGTTAATTACGTTTTTCAACGTCTTCCTAACTTCCGCATGTTCCGCCTTAAAGAAGTTTCCATTGCAACATTTTTATTATCGTGATTTTTGTTTGTTGATTTTTTTAAATGTAGCTGTTGATGTAGCTTTATGCATTTTGTAGAAATTTTTTAAGCGTAAGGTGGAAAATGGAAGATTTGCAATAAGGATACAATCAAGTTAGAAACAAAGAGCGCTTAATTTTGTTTCCTTTACGGAAGGAAAGCAGGTTAACCTTTTTAATTTATAATCCTAATTATTCCACAAAAAAAAAACAATCATTTAATTTATATGCATGTGAAATTTTCAATTATGCATTTCGTCAACTTTTTATTCTTGAGACTTGTGAAAGAAGAATAATAAGTTTATTTGATCCTGAAAATGTTGGATCACTGTAAAAAAATGTTACTAATTACAAAAAAAAATGTAAGCTTTTTGACGTCACAAAAGCGTAGTATGTGAACATTGTGAACTAAAAGCAAATATTTTGAATCGAATGTGAGTAAATGAGAATTTGTTATATAATCGATAACACAGACCGACAAAAATTAACTATTTTTTTACCCAAACACTAGACAAGGACCACGAAGAATTGTTATGTCCTAAGAACGAATCCGTTGTTTAAATTTTTCCTATACGTTAGGATTTGGCGATATCCTAACCCAAGAGTTAAAAAATGATAATTTTCAGCATTTTGAGCCATATTTGAAACAATATAACACGAGCAGAGATTTTTTTTCTTAAGTCTGTGTAAAGGGTTTGGTGTCTAAAGGTTTTTGAGTTGGGTCAATCAGAAATTAAGCTCAGATTTGCAAAATTCAAGATGGCAGATCTTTGCTAGTTCTTCAGTGTGAAACTGAAATGTTAATGTACTCTATCTTGGAGAAAAAGAATCGATTCGGGACGATCCAAATGGAAATTAAAGGTAACATGGAGTACTAAACAAAAGCGTAAAGTTTTTAAAAAATCGCTGCTCGTGTTATGGTGATTAAAAAATGGCCGAAATGGCCATTTTATCACTTTTAGGTTAAGATACCTCGAAATCCTAAAATCAAAATCCTGCGGGGCCACCTATTTCGGCCTTGCGTACAAATTTTATCGGTCTGTGTAATAGCACAATTTCTCTGAAAACTATTGCTGTTTTAATTGATAGGTTTGTTCACTTTCTTTAGCCAAAGCCGTTCACTAATTAGAACAGTAAAGTTTGCCTCTACGAAATCTTTATCAATACACCTATTAATAATCTAAAATATTGATGGGCGTCCACATGAAAAGGTCGAATTCGAAAAAACGCATTTACTACGTGTTTCCCTGTGTGAGGCAGACAAAAAAACGTAAAAACACGCAAAATAAAAAGGACCATAGGTTCCTTTTCGTGTGAACGTCCACATTTTTACTTATTTATTTAGCATTCTATAATAGTTTCTTTTTTAGACCACAAAAATAACATAAAATTGTCAATTGCAATGTTGATATTTTTAGCTAGATAGAGACACACTATATTAATTAAGGAGGAACATGCAATGAGTAAAATCCAAAAAATTGTAATGCCCTTAGAATATGTTAAATTTGTATTAATTCTGCGTTACTTTGCAAATTATAAGAATTTTTTACCACCTTGTGTAAGAAAATATGAGATTTTAAATCAAGATTTTTTCTGAAGGACCTAATCTAGCAGAATCATTTATATTTGAGATTTACTCTTTGAATATTTTAAATGCCAACAGGGGTACGAACATGATAACACACAAAAAATGAAGTCAAATTGTTTCCAACTTCCGTTCAGTTGCCAAACCTAACCTGATATAACCATGATTTTGTAGTATTATGAAATTCTAACGAAATAAAAAATATACTCAGCTCTTTTTTGTACCAATTTATAAGAACGTATTTACAACTTTTTTCCACATACTATTATGATCTCAGAGTGTCGTATTTTCCTCGTTAACACTATAGTATAAAATATGAATTTGAAAGTAATCTCTCATGACTCACTAGATATCTTATATCAATTAAAAATGATTACCTGCAAAATTCCAGGAAGGGGAGCTGGCATTAATGTGGCTTCGTCCTTGTCCTCTTCAAGTTGACTATCCATTGTAGAACTAGCCATGGCAGCTACACTCGCAGTGGGTTTCGTTGACTTGACTTTCGCGTGTCCTGGTTTTATGCAAACGCTGGAATTTGGAGTGTTATATTCGTCGCTGCTAATGGAATGCATACTGTCAGAGGTGGTATTAGTGACGCTTAAAAGACTCGTTGTATTGGTCATGGCTGTGGAGACACTCAGGAGAGAACCACCGTACATCATAGGTTTAATGCTCATCAAAGGACTAGTGCTCGCCGAAACGGAAGTGACGATAGCGGATCGATTCCTTGGACTGTGCTTGTACTTTGCTAATAAGAGAGTATCTTCTGACTTAGAAGGTGGGAGTCTCACATTCTGTAAAGGATTCAAGTGGTGATTTCCTGTACTATTGCTATTGTTCAAGTTGCTTGTGCTGCTCACTGGGAGTGTGGATTTAGCTGGTTCTGACCCAGTTGATGTATTAGAGGTATTGCTTCCTTTTCGAATGTATTGGCTGCTAGGCAATTGCTGTTCGCTTTTACTGAACTCGGTAGTTAGTAGATTAGAAGAGGAGTTTGTTATATTGGGCCCGGGCCAACTGCCTCTTCCCGGACTTGATTTTACAAGCTTTGGATCTCTTGGAGGAAGTTGTAAGAGACTCCTTTTAAGACTGTTGCCACTGTTCTTGTTTCTATCAAGACTCAAAAGGTGTTTTATGCAGATTCCAGCAGACTGGGACTATGGAACAGAAAAGATTACTTTCATGTTAGTGTGAACGATGAGATTTTTTTATCATGTAGTCGATTCCACCGTGGTGAAAAAAACGTCTCGCGAAGTGTACTTCTAGAATAACCACTCTGCTTCTCAAGTTGACCCTCGTTTTCGTATGCACACGCGGTAAACATCAGACAGGTTTAGTAATTAATACTCTCTGGTTTAGTATATTATTTTTAATCATTTTGCATTCACATTAATTTCTTTAAATCCTTTGGAGTTCTTTGCATTCTTTTGAATTAATTGGAATGTTTTAGACTCTTTCAAATTCTTTTGAATTTCTTCAACTGTTTAGCTGTTAGCCGATTGTGCATACTAAAACGAGGGGCCAACTCAAACAGCAGGGTGGTCGCTTTAGACGTAAACTCCGAGAGAGGTTCTTTTAACATGGAAGTAACAAAGTAGTGTGCAAAAATATAATTAGCACAAAAACTTACTAAAAATCTCTTTCTTTAATTCCTACTCACATTCGGTTGAGACGATCCTCTATCTCTCGCAAAAGTGATAACATCAATAAGCCATCTACCGCCTTTCCAGACAGTGTTCATCTGAATTTGAATATTCTGAAGCCTATTGAGTTTGCCTTTTGCAATGTTTAACTCAGTCGTACTGAAAGCCTCTCTGTGACTATGTTGCGCCTGAGCTGTATCCAATTCCAGAATGCAACTCAGTCTCGAATAACGGTTTATAACGTCCTTTTGATAGGTATTAAGGTGTACCATCTCGAAAACTTGAATTGGTAGCGACAAGAGATCTCCTCTTTGAAGTAGGATTTCCCTGGTACCAGGAACGGAACAAGCAGTTTCAGCTGGGGGAACTGCGATTAGGAATGACACTTCGTTGGTGAGATCAATCACTTCCGCATCGTAGAGCCTGTGACCGAGGGAATCTTCCGGACTGATTTCCATGTGATTGAATAAACGCTTTGCAGTTGCCGAGACAATATCGATAAACTGCTTTTGCTGTTCTGTTCCTTGACATTCATTTGAAGCGTTCTCCTTTTCTTCCGCATCTTGCAAGGTCGATGCATTTGAAGCATGGATTCGGGTCATCGTTTTCAAGTATTCCCATTCTTCACTACAAGGATAAAATTATTACAGTTCATTATAATTCTTACCGAGTTGTCAATATAATTAGAAATTTTTTTTCTCCAGGTTGTTGGTTGGATCGCGACACTAGGAGAAACTGATAAAAAACAGAAAAACAAAAAAAACTTTCTCCAATCGAGAAAGTTGTGAACTTTTTCAAAAAAACAAAATTTTTCCCTCGAAAGTTAACAAGAGTTACGGCAAAAAACTGTTAAGGATCTTTTTGCTTAAAAATATATACAAAAATACATTTTGCGGAGAACAGTTTTTTTCTCAATTTAAATATTTTTTGAACACACAATGCTGCTCTTTTCTTATTTTTTTTTTTTTTACAAATTTAGCTTTGACGACAAATTCCATTTTTTAATGATAGTTTATTCGAATGGCTTTTGCTGAACAGTGTTCGATTTTTTAGGCTTCGATTTGGAATTATTTAATTTTGAGTCCTTAAAAGCCCGAAGCTTAAAAACTCTGTATTGTTTTTCTGCTAAAAAATGTTCAGAAGCTTAAATTAGTGTTATAAAATTTCCCATAGAATTTGGGGAAAGCATTATTATTTTTTTTCAGAGAGGAAAAAGTTTGAAAGGGATTTTTAACTTGTTTTGAATATATCGAAGATTCACAATTTCACTATAAAAGGCATCTCTTACTAAAGGGGGAAATTTAATCGTTTTTAATTATCTTTTTGTGGATGGAATGAATTATTTTTTTCATTCCCGTCACAAAGTTAGACTGTATTTTATGCAAGATCGTTAATTTTTTAATAAGTGGCACTGAAGAAAACCGCCATTTGTGACCAAAAAATTTGCCGATCAACATATCACGAAACAGTGATTAAAATGTTCAAATGTGTTGAAAAGAGATAAAAATTATTACTTTTTGCAACACCCACCTCAAAAGTTGACGTTTTCATGCTTCTAAATTGTGCCTGAGGAAACTTATTACAGCATAATGTGTGCGAAACCATTTGCGCGCATGCGCAATTTTAAGGTGGCTTACTTTTGGCTCTGGTGAAAAAGCTGCGCATGCGCACTTTCGAGATGATGTACTTCAGACACTGATATAGGTAACTTTAAACACTGGTGTTGGTATCTTCTTGAAATAAATTTAGATTTCACTTGAACAAAGCTTTTAATGATGCGGCAAGAGCGAGTCTTGTTATACAAAAAATATTGGGCCATCTGACGATAACTAATGCAGTGACGATTACCAGTGCGTTTACCTTATTAGGACTTTGAACTATAGAGATTTTCAATAATAAACCCCCTGAAAAGTAGTTTGGGCGCGTTTACTACTTTATTATATGGTGTGTCTTCAATTAGAAAAGTTTTTCTCTTACAAACGTTAGAAAAATTGATATACCTGTGCATATCATAACTTCATTTGGTCATAGAATTTTTCTAAATGTATCAATCGATTCATCTTGTCAAAATGAATAAATTTGGTACGTATTATGTTGCTATATTCCTAGTGTAACAACAACAATTTTACTTATAAACGAAAAGTTAAAAACTTCAAAAATGATTTAAGATTAAAATTTTGGTATAGAAATAGCTATACACATTCTATATCGAATTATATCTACAAAATACCACCCCGTGTTAAAAAACTTGGTTTACAGGATCTGGGATTACTGCTCATATACTGCCATAGAAATTATTAAAAATTTCGAATTTTTTTAATTCTTTTTTTGTCACTTTTACGATATTTAATGAATCAACCTCAACCTTTTGGTTAAAAAACAATTTTTGAGCAGAATATAACATCGAAAAAAAAGTTTATTCTGATCTGATCCAGCCCTAAACTTAGTCAATAATGTGCACCAATTAGGACTACAATCCCTCCAAACTGTATGACCCAGCTAGCTGAACTTATTTTTGAGTTATCATAAAAATAGTACACATACGCGCGCGCGGACATTTTTTGTTAAAAACCTTATTTTTTGACTACGAGGAAACAAAAAGACAATGAAAACATGAAAACATCAATTGCTATCAATTCAAAACATAGGATTTTTAATTGAAATTTTAAAAACTGAATTGTTATTTTTCATCATCGTAAACATAAAAAAAAAGGTTTGAACGGTTGAAAGATTACAATGTTTGGGAAAGTTAAAAAAAATGTTAATCATTAAAGAAGTAGATCACGAAAGAGGCAATAATTTTGTTAATAAAACAGAATGAAGATGGACTAAATAGGTTAATACCGAAAATTGTTACTACAACGGATAAATTAATCGGTATAATGTGCCGTTAAAATGAGAATCCAGTCAACTATATATATATATATATTAGGAAATGTCATTGGCCATTAACCTATTCAACTTAACCTACTATCTTTCATTATACTTGTTGCTGTGCACAATTTCAATTAAAATTTCACTCACCTTGCATAGGAGTAAAACATATGACTCATATAAGATTATTTAGTAATAGTTTGCGTATTAGGTGTTGCTCCGCAGCCTGTGATTAACACTTTTTACTACTGATAAGTACACAAAATGTACAAAAACTTGATGCATGCATGCGACTGCGACACTATTCGATGTGGAGAGAAGAGTCAACGAGTCAACGTGAGCCAACGTGTCGACCGACCGCACCCGCGCGCGTACCGTGTCGACTCGAGAAGTGGCGTTCATTTAATGCCTGCCTGACCGCTAAGGCAGTTTCTACTACTTGAATTTGAATGTACTTGTTAATTAATCTTTCCACAATCCTACCTCATTTTCAAACAATTAAAATAGCAAATAAAAAATGAGTTCAGATTTATTTGTCCTACATGTTCTGTTTTCTTAATTATTATTATTTATTTAATTTCTTTAATAAAATAAAAATTACTTTCTACTTGAAAAGTTAACCTCTCTTTGAGGTGAGCGAGAGCGACGTCCCGACGTGGTCAGATGAGTTTCACCTGATTTCACCTTTTAGAAGAAATTAACATTGTTGGGCAATAATAAATCATCTCACTTTATTCTTTTTTATATTAGTTAATTCTTCAATTGTTTTTTCTTGTTGTTATTACCATTTTAATTGTATTTTTTAAACAATTACTGATTTAAAGCAATATGGATTTAAAAGTAAGCGCCAAGACTTTTTAATAACTGCGCATGCGTGGTTTTCACCAATCAGTTAACAGCAAAGAACAGTTTGCTGTTTGCCTGTTGTCTGTGTTGCCTGTCACTCATCGCAACTCATCGTGTCAGATGTTTTTTCGTTTTTTTCCCTAGTTTTTTTGCAGATATTTTTTGAAAGTTTATAAGAAAAATCAAGTCAAATCGAGTTTTTAAGGCTGCGTTATATTTCGCAATGGTAAGCTTTCAAGTTTTACTCTAAATTTTCACGCAATATTTATATTTTGGAGCAAACGAACACGTGTTTTAAAAGTAAGGTTAGGTTTAGTGATAATCGTACTTCGTGGTGATAACAATGATAAACAACAGTTGTTTCGTTCATTTGCCAAGCTTGTTGATGATTTATACGATAATTTTATAGAGTTAAATTGTTACTTCATTTCAGACATGAATTTCTTTTCATGCCCTAAACGTATTACTTACATTTCCTTGCGGGAAAGTTACTTATTGGTAAGAATGATGAAAATACTGTGCTATTTGTTGTTAATTACCATAATTAATTGAAAAGTGTATTTTCTACAACTTTCTAATCATATAGCTTTACATTGCTTTATCTTTATTAGAATTGTTTTTAATCCAAAGGATCAAAAGAGTTTTAATTGTTTCATTGGTTGATTCAGAACCAATCTATTGACGAGATTATTACGTTTTCCAAAAAGGAAAAGAATCAATCCAAAAAATGGATACATTTCTAAAAGTTTTAATATTTAAAACATTCTTTGTACAATAATTTAATTTAAAATTTAATTTAAGGTTGAAATTAAATCTACTTTCTTATGAATAATTGTATGCAAACAGAGCATGGGGAGGTTCCATAAAGGATGTCTCAGTTTTAAGGGGGGGGGGTGCCGAATTGTGACAGTATTTGACAAAGGACATTGAGACCCCATTGACACAATGTGTCAATGGGGAGGGGGGGGGGTCGAAAATTCGCAAAAAAAAAATGGGACATCCTTTATGGAAGCTCCCATGATACAAATTTACAATTCAAAATTAGATTTCCAAACTATCTCCTTTTCGGCTGATTAGAGACAGGTGTTTTTTTTATTTAACAAAAAAAAATTGGGATCAGTTTATTTTTTTAGTTTTAAATTGTTTCTTTATTCTTGTTATGAAAAATCATTTTTATGCGTTTATCAATTTTTTACTAATGAATGCAAAATTAGACCAATAATTTGAGTTCTAATTATCATAAGATTCTATTAATAAAACCTTGTAGTTTTCATATAAATAATCCCTGATGAGGAGATCTAAGTTGGTCTGGAAACACGTAGTCTCGAAACTAGTAGTCTAAAAAATACGGAGAAAGAATAAGGAAAAAGTAAGCGGTTGGTTTTGGTTGACTTTAAGCCTTGAGTTTGACCAACTTGAAAGTAATTTGAACGCATTCTGTACATTCACAATTTTAAATAAAAAAATTTTCCAAACGCAAATCTGAATAATTTCTAATTAGAACTTTTCAGTTCAGACAATTTCAAATTAATAGTTTGTGAAATTGAACAATTTTGAATTGAACCTTTCAGCTTATTTCGAATTAGAAGCGTTAAATCAAAGAATTTCCTGAGCCAATAATTTAAAATTTTTAATTCTAAATAGTCAGAATTTTACTATTTTTAATTGTAAACATTAATACTTGTGCCATTTTTAGTGTTTTATTTGCAATACTTTGAGTTTGAAATTATTCAATTTTAAACGTTTCGAATTTAGCAATTTTCCGTTATGAATGTTCAGAGTGAAAATTGTTTATGTCTGCAATACGTCAAAATAAAAATTGTTTAATTTAGAAGGCTTTTATTTTATGTAATGGTCTTAGAATGTATTTCTCAGGGCATTTACTGCAGTTTGATAATTGCGTTAAAATATAATTATTTCAGAATTCGCAATATGGATTAAATATGAAACATGGGAGTTTTAATTAAGATTTTTTACTGTGTTTACAGGGAAAGAATAAAAAGACTCGGAGGGTGGTGATGCAGAAGTTTGCACAAATGAAGAAAATGATCAGCCTCAGTGATCCTCGAATGTTAGTAGAATTTAAAAAATATTGAAGATAACAATTAACTGTTAATATTACATCAAAAAGGCTTTTGAATATATGTCAGAAAATAAATGTTCTCTCCTTATATTGTCCTATGTGCGAAAGAAATTTGTTATTCTTTTAGTAATCCAAGTTTTTTACTGCCATACAAAATATTATTTGAAGAATATTTGAGACGCACAATAAAGAAATTTGACAACAATATTTTTAAATGACTGCATGACTTGTACAATGATAATTTACTTACTAGCTAAAACCTTTTGAATGAATATGAATTATTAAGTAATTATTGTAACTTCAATAAGAATAATTTGAGAAACTTAATAGAGAATTTAAAAAAATTTAATTTAAATTTTCGTTTTATCTCCAATTATTGTTACATTTTTTAAAAATAATTATTTCAATAATGATGGTTGGACGTAACTATAAAGTTATTATTAAGAATGAGTTATTGCATCATTATCCCTCGAAATACGAAGTCTTTTTAGACAACAAAAGATGCACTTCAACTCACTTGTCTTCATAATTTACTGCACACATTTTGAACTATAAACAACACTGTGTACTTACGTTTTACTTTCATGCAGTGTTATTATATCGTTTATTATAAACAGCCTATAAAACCAAGCTACATGAATGGGGTGAAAAAAAACACCTTTTTCCATATACTATTTAATATACAAGGATAATATAGCATGACAAAACAAGAATAAAACATTGTTTTTATCGACGCTGCTGAGTTCAATGCCATGGAAGGAAGTTATCGTTTTGCTGCTGTATTTAACGAATTGATTCTTTTTTGGCAATACAGAAAACTGTCTTTTTTGACAATACAAAAACACGATATTAACAATTAAAAATATATTATATAAGCTTTAATAAAATGTGGACGTATCTAATAAAAAGTATACAAATCCGTAACCAATGCCGATTTAATTTATCTTTCAGAAAGCCGGAAAAACGTGCGCCACCAAAGAAAAAAAAGCCAGAAGATCCTAGAGAAAAAGTGAATGCAGTGTAAGTGAACAATGAAAACATGGGTGACATTGAAAAATAAAAAATCATGAATATAATACATAATTCATTATTATATATAAATGAATCATTTTTATTTTTCAATTTTAGGCCGCAACAATCGTCAGCTCTTTTCTTCGAGTACAACACACAATTAGGGCCACCCTATCACATTCTAATCGATACGAATTTCGTAAACTTCTCGATCAAAAACAAACTCGATATCATACAAAATATGATGGAGTGCCTCTACGCAAAGTGTATTCCCTACATAACAGATTGTGTCGTAGGTGAATTGGAAAAACTTGGTCAAAAATACAAAATCGCTCTGAAAATTATAAAAGATCCGAGATTCGAAAGGCTGCAATGTAACCACAGAGGCACATATGCTGATAATTGTATCGTCAACCGAGTAACGCAAGTAAGTTATACAAAAAGCTATTAGAATCCGAGCACATGTAGAGTTCTGAGTCTGTTATATTACTTTAAGAACGGTAACGAGAATGAGAATATTTGATAAATTGGCGATAACTTGAAATTCAGATAGTTTAAAACACAAAATGTTCATATTTTAACAGTAAAACTTTTTCTATGTATTTTTCTTTATTTATAAATATATATATAAGTAAATAACTCATATGTTACTATGTCAATAACGTAAACAATAACAATATTGTTAAAAATCATCAATGCTTTTAAATTCTCCTAAATTCTGTCATACTCCGTTATATAAACCGAACTTAAATTCTCGAGAATTTAAGAACTCTAAGCACATGGGGCAGTAGTAAAAAAAAATGACGGCGATAAACGGCCGACAAACGGCGAGCAGTTTCTAATTATAGAATCCTTATATTTTCAGATTCACGATTACAATAATTTGCCAATATTAATGTTGTCCTTTTATTTTTAGCACAAATGCTACATTGTAGCGACGAACGATAAGGACTTGAAGAGGAGAATCCGAAAAATTCCGGGAGTTCCAATTATGTTCGTCGCCCAACATCGATATACGATCGAACGAATGCCGGATGCATATGGCGCCCCTAAAACATAACGTACGTTATTTTTAGTTAGCTATTAATTCTTTTTTTCTTACTATACTCAAATATTTTAGTGTAGTAGACTATATATAAGGATTTATTTTGTTAGATGATAATATACGGTTTTATAAAATTATGGTCGTTGATTTAGACCCTAATTTTATCCTTTTTCTTATACGATCCATCCTTCCACGATTTAATCATTAGGTAAATTTTTTAATTTGGATAGAATTTCTACATTCAAGAAGTTCGAATGGGAATTTATGAAGGGTATACACGCGTAGACTATTGCAATCACATGCAATCAGAGATTTAGAAATAATATGTGTATGCTTTTCACAAAGATAGCACAATTAACAATTCAATTGGAAATTTGTAATGTTTGAAAGTGCAATTTTTCAATTTTGCAAAATTCGAAATATAACATGTTAAATTTTTGGAACTACAATTTTAAATTTGTTCATTCCGATTTGGAAAAAAAATACACTTCATTTCTTAGAACACTCTGAATTGAAATTTGTTATCTATAAACGGGTAATTTTTTAATTCGTCAATTTTAAGAATATACTGAAAATAGTCCATTACACATTTTTTCTGTTCTGTTCAAATATTTAATTTCTAGGTCAGGGAGCGGAATTTCGGTCAGTTTTCTCCAAATTTGATTTTATTCCGAATGTCCGAAATTTGTTTCTCTTCCGAAAGTCAAAAATTTTGTTGTCTTCCGAGTGGCAACAATTTCGTTTGTAACTTTTTTCTGACATCTTGGGACAATAACTTTAGATGGCGGAATAACAAAAAGGGGACATTTGTAAAGTTCTATTCGTATATTTAACTTGTGGTTTCAGAAGGAGAGTTTCGGCCAGTTTTCTCCAAATTTTGTATTATTCCGACGTCGAAAACTTTTTCGTCTTCCGAAAGTCGAAAATATTGTTTCTATCTTTTTTTTCTGGCTTTCTATGGACAATAGATTTTTATAGCCCAAAACAAAGACTGGGACATTTCTTCGGTTCTATTCGAAAATTTAACTTCTAGGTTCGGGAACGGAGTTTCTGTCAGTTTTCTCCAAATTTGGTTGTATTCCGAATGTTAACAATGTTGTTCTTTCCAGAAAGTGAAAATTTGCATGTATAATTTTTTCTTTCTCCTTTGGGCAATATCTTCTGATAGTGAATATCCCAATTACTGCGGCATACATAGTTAATCTCACTTTATTTTACTAATATTATTAATATATAATAAAATAACACATTCTTTTAGTTCACTCTCAACTAGGACGTATTTTTTACATAAAAAAAACATTAATAAATACCAAAAAAGAAAGCAATTTTCGAAGTAGTACATTGTGTATTGACGGTGGAAAGAAGGCAAAATATCCGTCTGTCCTTGATACACGATACTTTTTGTCTGACCATCCTTGAAAAGAAGCTTTTGAAGCAGGTAGAGAATGTTTCGTGTACTTGACAATTTTAGATTATAAGTGAAAGGAAGAAATAGCGTACTTAGCAGAAGGGAGACTGTGGGATGCAGCGATGCAATTTTGTTTAAAGATAATTTTCTCCATATTCTCACTTGCTTGGTGCAGTGTATGTGTAGCGGGCGTAAAGTTTCATGTCGACCCGGCGGCGGAGTGCGCATGTGCGAAAGTCACTGGGCTGGAAACGGCCGCATTACGCCTGCTTCACGTGCATGCAATGGCGCGTTTTCAAGGGGATTCGGACAAAAAAATTAACATTTCGATGAAAAGTATACCGTCAATCGGGGCGAATCGCTACAGTTTTATGTAAAAAGAAAGCTCGTTAATAAATGTGCTAAGGTAATAGGTAGTTGCAGCGATTTACCGCGCGATTATGCGAATCACTGTACTTAAAGTTTGTGACTTATTTAAAGAATATAAAAATGTTTTCCATGGTTATGACCAAGTACTGTTACATATGCGTGTTTCCTAAATTACAATTATGTACTACGATAATAAACCGCAGTATATCGTATTTAAAAGAGGGAAAAAATCAAGAATTAAAGATAACTGAACTTTTGTATTAAATATTAATATTAACACTATAAACGCTGACTAAAATGTCTTTGTATCGAATAAAGCAAAAAAATAATAGTAATATAAGGAAAGAAATTAGCTGTAACGTATGAACATAACCTATATTTTATTTTTACATTGTTTAGTTATTATTGATGATATAATTATGAAAAAATCACTGTAATTATATTGTTTAACATTATTTGTCAATGTAAAACGTTCTTTGAATTTATTTATAATGTGTTTGGATTGAGCATTTGTATTATTTGTGAATAACTTGAAAACGAGGCCTCAAAAAAACCTGATTGGAAAGGATTTCATTTCTCTCCGGAAGGGCTTCAATCGCCAATAGTTTCGTTATTTTGAAATTCTTTCTTTGCGAGATATTTATGAAATGTTGGGTAGCCTAACCTTTGATCGATGTAAGATGTTGACATTTTTAGCAAAATATTAGTCTTTTACAAATCAATGTATAGGGGAGTGTCGTACATGTTGGGACAACGCGTTTTCTCCGTTTCTTTGCTCTGGTGCCACCTGTTATTACTGTCACATATTAGTATCAATATTAGCTCACTTGTTATGTTAACTCGAGGATATGGTTCGTTCTTGTTGCAGGTGCACCCAACAGTGTGTTTACAAGGAGTAGAAAAATGATCGTGTTGATATTATTCAACTCCCATTAACTGAATATTTTTCATCGAAATTGTAAGGTAAATGAGTTCAATGTGTTACGAATATAATGAAGATGAAGATTTTACATACAGTGTAGATCATTTTTTCTTCCCAACAATGCAAAGATGCTGTTAAATTTATAGTTTGGGACATATGTACCGTATAGGTTGGGACACGATTTTTGACACCTATACGCTATTTTTTCACTGACAATCTTCTTTGTAGTAACTTTTAACACTCGACATTTCAGCATGTCTCGTTACAAGCGAAAAAGTGAACGGGGGATCACTGATTTCGAGGGTTGATAAAATGGATAAAGCTGAAATTTGTAATTGCTCATTTTTATGTAAAAGCCGAATTGAAAAAATATATATTTACTAAAAGGATCACATGTTTGAAGAGGTGTCCCAACCTACACTACAACATATTTTTTGGCAGATTGGAAGACATTTAGAAAATCGGCTGTAAAATTGTTAAGGGCCAAAAACAAAACCCGCCCCAACCTTTACTACATTTCCCTATACATGTGCATATATTTTATTATTTACTTATTTATATGGGCGATAAAGTAGAGACATTGCGTGATCTATTGAGCCCAAGATTAGTTTGAAAATACAATTATCAAGCATTTGATTATTACTATACCATTAAGCCATTTCCCTTTCGGGGTAAGCGTGACTCACTCGGTAAGGAAGGCAGTAATGTGGGGGAGGGTGTATATATTTTTAGATTGATCTAGAATTCCCGTGTTATTTATTTAAGTAACACGTTCGTTCCGCAACACTGCTTCTACCCAGGTTGCTGATCAATCTCTAGCGATCACCCCAAGTCAAGAGGTTCACAAAGTCATCATGTGAAGCTCCCACTCTCTGGCCCATCAGTATCCAAGGTCTTTTGTTTCAGGCATCATTCACACCACTGACACTTCCTCATGCATTTCTTATAAACTATTTGCCGCTACACTTTTCTGTCCTGCAGCATGCCTGTCTAGCTTCCTTCACGTCCATGCATTTTCTCATGCCAGCTCTTGTGTTTCTATGGCTTCTTATGTCTCTTAGAATTAGGGTATCATTCACACATTCTAACTATTCCTTCCGCGGTGTGCCTCTGGGCACGCTGTCATTTACTTTCACCTTGATACACATCATGCGCAGGAATTTCATGTTAATCGCGTTAATTTTACTCTCATCCTTTTTTTGGCAGGTCCAGGTCTCGCTACCGTACATCACAGGCTGTATAAATATAGTATTATGTATTGCCCTTTTAACTTTACTTGATATATTTTTACTTCTGATAATCGGACCTGCTCTACCGATAACCTTCTTACCTTTGTAAATATTATTGTAGCGATTCGCTCCGGTTGACGGTACTTTTAGATGTTACTGCAGATGAACATAAACTGTGTACGTATTACTGCGGATTTTAGTTTTATGTATACCAACGTATAACAAGTTAAAAGATGTTTTAAAAATTAAGTGGTATTTTTATTAACAATAATCTTATTTTTTTAATGATGACATAATAGAGAATTTACTTTATTTTTAATTGATATTTTAAAATAAAATAACCGCAGTAATTGGGACATTTACTAGCATACTAAAAATCCCCACATGGGACCCTATATACGAACCCGCTTGGGGCCCCATATGGGATTCCAAATGGATTTTGCTATAAAATCATATGGAAAAATTGGGACATGAAATAGGATAGAAACCTGTGTGGCTGTACGGGAACCTATATACCATATAGTATATGGGATCCTATATCGATGCCTGTGTGTTCAAACCTATGAATTGCTCCTACATGAAAGAATACATATTATAGGATTAAAATTTAAAAAAAAATCTTTTAAAAATATTATTGTTATAGTAGAGAATCTTTTGAAGAGCAAGACATTTTTTTTAAACATCACATCTTTTAAAAATTATAGATTTAGATAGATTCTGAGAACAAAATTATACCACATTTTTTTTAATAAAAATAATTTTTTATAATACAATTTTTTGTCTTTAAGGCTTGAGAGGTCAAAAATATGTTTATCAAAAAAATAACAAATAGGGGATAACTTTCTTTTAAAAATGTATCATTTTACGGGGTAATACTTCAGAATATTAAGCTTAATATAATATTCAGATGTTTTATTGTCACGATAATCTACATTTCAAGTCCCAGAATTGAAAAAAAATATAAACTTTTTATTAAAATTTCGGTTGTTTTTTTGGTTCAAATTGAACCTTTTTTGTGTGCGTTTACGAAAACATTCGAAAATTCTATTAATTGAAAACAAATTTGAAATGGGTCTGGTAAAATATATTCAAAAATCTTTAAATTATTACTATCACTTTCTGTAATCTTAATAGAAAAATGTAATAACATCTATTTTGGATTAAAAAAATGGTTTTCAAAACGAATAAAGGGATAGGGAAAGCCATTGTATTAACTGTTGTTCATATTTTAATTTCCTTGATAAATTTTGAATGCCATAATTAGAATTTTTAACGCTTCTCTTAAAAGTAGGCTTTTTTATTGTTCAATCATTTTAACTGTGGATTTGATTGTAACCACATGCAATCGTGCCATCGGTATGTGCATCGTAACTTGAAGTTATGTACCATTCGGGAACTCGCATTTCCAGTTACTAAGGACTCGAGTCCTAAAATTGCAAGTTTGTTTCCTTTAAGCGCAATAATTTCTTAAACTACTTGAACTGGCAAACGTTGAACTTTGACTCAAGCCTTTAATTTTAATGCGTCTCCAATCATCATATTGCACGAAAGAACAGACTGCAATTAACCTTCCACTAAGGGTGTAAAGTGTTTTGCAAAACCTCATAAAACATCCTATCAATTTCTCCTGTTACGCACGTGAGAGGAGAGCATGCGTGTATAGAAGGTTTGACCAATTAAACGTTCAAGTACCAGCAGCGAATATAATTGCCTAAAATTACGATCATTAAATCGATGAGTCAATGATGCATAATAATCGAATTGCAAGTGTAAGGAAACGCGTTCCAGCTGAGCATTTACCGTTAGAACGCAATGCTGAATAACTTAACACGTCCTTGATTCGATGAATTAATGATAAGGGAAGTAACGTGGGTGAAAAACTGATTGTGAGGAGTGAGACGATTCATATCAGGATATATGGTTGAACGTATTTTAGTTTGGGCTTAGTAATTGTAAGTTGTAACTATAGGGATATTATCATGTATACTGTTGTAGGCAAGCAACGATCATGACCCATGAAAGCTGCGTATTATTTTGTGACCCGAAGCGACATCGTGTTTCCAAACGTCAAAGGTGAAACACGCTCGATACTCTGGTTTGCAGTCCAACAACCAACAAACATCGGACAAAGACCGAGAGATGCGAATTCTCTTCACCCGCTGGCTAAAAAAAGAGACTCGCACATCTAGGAGGTCTAACATCCAACAATGAACCCTTGTCTCTGTCCGTTTGTTACTGACCAGTGATCAGTTCAATCCACTCATCCGGACGTAAAACCTCCGTGATGTTTGAGCTGTTCATGTCCTACAAAAACATTCTCCACTGCTATTCGCAATAAGCTCATTGCTTTATAGCCTCGGAGATTTCGTGAGATTTTATTTTTATTAATCAAACGGACTGTCTAAGAGATTTCTAGCAGCCTAGAGCCTTTAGAAATTTGTTTAAAAATTTTGAATTTTGTGGTTGGGCTAGGATTTGAATTTATCTAGGTTGCCCTATAAATGGCTACAACTGCTTCAGAATTTATTTATTTTTTCTTTATGAATATTTTTCTTTGGATTCTGCATATAATAGTCAATAGTCAGTCACTTTTTCCACATCTGAAAGATTTCCAGCGTCCCATGGTCATGACATTTTTTTTTAAATATTGAAGTTCGGGATCGGATAGAAATTCTACTTTTCCTAGGTTGAAAAGGTTGAAGAGGTTCCTGCAAAAAATTTTAACTGCATACGATTCTCGGCACTACATTTTTATTCATATTTTTCTCGTGACCTAATTTTCAACTAAATGTGGTTGAATATTTAGCTACAGTACCAGAGGCCATTCACAAAATACGTGATACATTTTTCAGGAACTTCTGACTCCCCCCCCCCCTGCGTGTAACTTTTTCCATTGTTCTTAACATGGAGAATGATACTTCGACAGCCCCCCCCTCAAACGTATCACGTATTTTGTGAATGACCCCTTAGTGTTATAAAAACTTTAAACAGAATGTGTTCGTAAATGGAAGCAGATTTGATAACATTGTATGCAAGTTGACAAATACATATATCTGGGTAGCCTATTCACTAGCGACGGAAAATAGATGTGGAGTTAGATAGGCGCATTAATGAGGGTAAGAAGGCTATCGGTAGAGCAGGGTCCATTCTCAGAAATAAAAACAAATTATAGAATCAAAACACGACGAAAATATTTCGCGGAATAGTGAGTTTTGTGGCATGACGTCGATAGGTGGAAATGCCATCCGTCAGGAAGATTAGTACATGGTACTGCAACTGCATACGACTTTTTGGAGAAAATCTCCGAAACGTGAAGGTAACTTATAAAGGTCTGCATAGTAATCTTTTCGAGTGTAGAATGCCTTTGCGCAATTCTTTTTCTTCATCCTTTTATCGGTTGAAGACCTTTCAGTTTCACGAAATACAAGCTTCTATCCGAAATTGGAGGTTAGAGTACAACTAAGCTGACATTTAGGATATTTTATTACGTGAAACTGAAAGGTCGTGAATCGACAAAAGAATGGAACATGACTGAGAAAATAGATTCTACACTTGAGCAATATTTCTATTTGTACATTCATGACTTTTAGGTTTATAATATTTTCTCGAAAACGTCGTGTAACAATACTCAATTCAAGGCTTCCCGCTTTGCGGGCCTCTTTTTTTTAATTGGTCAGCCACTGTGCGGAGGAGAATATACCGGGACCGTGGTGGGAGTTTCCAGAACTGCGCAAATGGAAATAACCGTCTACAGCCGACGGGGAATAAACGGCGTTAGGGAATAAGGGAGTTCGAGAATAGGTGAGACTCCACTATCAGATTGTTTTTTTCTCTTTTACAGTTTAAAATTTACAGCGAATACATATTATATACTTTTCACACAATTAATATTAATTTTTGCTACTGTAATGATAAATTAATTAAACAGCGTCCTTTAATTATTCGATCATGATACTTTGAGGGATTAAATTTCTTTCTCGTTATTTAGAATGAGGTATCGACAGCCAACTTATTGCATAGTTCTCACGTGCGAAGCAGGCTAATGTCACAAAATGTTCTCTCTAATTGCTGAGGCGATTAATCATCAACGCTGACGCTGCTGGATTGATTGACGTTAAATAATAAAGTAAGGCTAGCAGAGAGGCTAATGAAGTTTGCGCCTTTCCGAGAATACTACGGACTCTGCACGAAACTTTTCAAATTCCTGAAGTGCAATTCACCCATCTGTTAATAAAGTTTAATTTTCTGTTAATCTCTTTAATGTCTAATTTGTTAATTTGAAAAAAAAGTTACACCATCCTAAATAAATCATGCCCACAAAAGTTAGCACAATCTAAAGGATCGAGAATGCTTTCTTACTTTTTTTTTACCTCTGAATAAATTTGCCATAAACTGCACAAAAAATAAATTATACGGAATTTCTTATACTATTTCTATTTGTCACTTTATATTGAAGGGCTTTAAATTTAATGAACTTCTTCACTCGCACATTGAAGTTCCCGTTATTTACGAGAAGCTGCACGTAAAATGTATGTCAATATAAATTTTATAATCTCCGCTTCGACTGGCTGGTCGCGTTCGAAATTAAAACGTCGCTTGCTTGATTTAAAGTCCACTTATACATAACTCTGCTTAAGAGTTTCTACTAAAACCTGGGATTATTTTAAAGTCTTTCGCGTAAAAGTTATGCATTCTGCGAAACTGTCTTATCATTCTCTCTTTATCACCTCAAAACTTATTTATCATCCACTTCAGAAGAGGATAAGATACGAAAAGAAAGTGTTTCGAAGTAACGCATTACTTGAAGATTTTTCAAAAATTTGATTCGAATTTCTGTAAATTTGATTAAAAACATAATATACCACATTGACAAAGTTGATTAAGCAAATTCAAAAACAAATACAAAAAATTAAGAAACAGTTTTATCGGAGAGTCTAGGCTAGGTTGAATTCCGCTCGCTTCAAATAAATTTAGATAAATTAAGTTGAATTCACTTGAATTCATGTGTTAATTAATAATCTTTAAAACAGATTAGTTGAAAATACTTACAATATAAAATTTCAATTCAATTCCCTTGAATTAGTTTGTATTCTATGAATTTGCTTGACTTCAAATTAAACTATATTGAATTCGGTTGAATAATTTTGAATTATCTCGAATCATCATAAATTCTCTTGAATTCGCTGGAATTATATTAAATGCTTAAAATGTTCTTTGTTTCGAAGAAAATTCTATTGAATTCTTAATACAAGTAAATTCAGTTAAATTAAGTCGTATTCTGTTAAATTCTGTGGAGCAATTCAAGTATTACATAACGTACCAAAGTGGGGCGGGGGCGACAGTTTATATTACGTAAGCTACCTTCTAATGCTGTGAGATTCTACCAAATAATCGAGAAATAAACGAGTAACAATAAAAAAACAGTTAAAACCAAAAATAAAAAATCCAGTTAATCGAATAATTTCAGTTAAAACAATCAAATTGAATAATCGCTCAGTGCTGTGTGCTTCGACCAATTTATCATTTAGCAAATGCCGAACAAACAAAAACGGTTAAATCAGCCAATGACTAATTGAACAAATTCAGCTAAAATAAACGAACGGTTAAAACAAATTATTGGTTAGAGAATTGATCACCCAAAGTGCGGAAATGATTAAATATTTCACGATCGAAGACGCAATCCTTTCCGCACTTCAGGTGATTCTTTAACCGATTATGTTATGTCTTGAATGTTTTGAATTTTCTTGATTTAAAATTAAATTTAATGAAATAATTAGATTGATTCAAACGCAAATAAACATTTCAAATTCAATTCTTTTATAATTTAGATAGGTTAAGTAGGTAGTAACTTGGAATCACATTAACTTCAGTTGCATTCTCCTGATGATTATCTTAAGTACTCGGAATTTTCTTGATTTCAAATTAAATTGTTTTGTATTGAGTTGAATTTTGTAATATCCTATTTAGGGGTCTTCCACAAACTATGTTACCAATTTGAGGGGGAAGGGGGTCGTGCCAAAAACTACGGTTATAACAGGTGGTGGAGGGGGGCCTGTGCTAGCAGAAGTGATGATACGAACTTAGATAACTGCAACGGAATAGTTCAATAATAAATTATTAAGTTTGAAAATCATTTTCATATTTCAGACTTTACACTCTTTCCTATATGCCCCTCTTCAACCCCTTTTCAAAAGAATTTTTATTTTTTCCCCCGGGTTCAAGAAGCTTCCCCCTTTTCTCATTTTTACGCTTAAATGCGAACTGAATTATTAGAGCCCAATAAGAAATTCCAACTATTTTTGGTTACAACTTAATTTTTGGTTGTTGAAAAGTCTACTATTATGTATGTATATTTTTCGTTCAAATTAATCTCGATTGGTTACAAATTCTACTACTTGGTTGAAAGTTGATGCACTTTGCAAAAAATTTCTTTTTTTGTTGAAGATTCATTTCTGGTTGAAAATTCAACTGTTTAACGAAAACTTCATGTATTTTGTTGAAAATTCGTCTTTTTTGTGAAAAATGTATGTTTTGATTGAAAATTCGTCCTTTTTGGTTAAAAATGCAAATGCTCGGTTGAAAATTCGTCTTTTTCGGTTGAGTTCAAAAAGTAAACTATTTTGGTAAAAAAATTCAATTATTAGGTTAAAAATATAACTTTTATTTTGAATATTGAACTATTTGGTAGCAAATAAGGTTCTTCATTGAAGAATCATATTTTCGGGTTGAAATTTAACTTTTTTGTAAATAATTCGTCTTTTTCGTTTCAAAATTCAACAATCATGTTAAAAATTCGTCTTTTTAGCAGAAAATTAATCTTCTTGGTGAAAAACTTATCCTTTTGGTTCAAAATTGAACTATTTGATTGAAATTTTATCTTTTTTGGTTGAAAATAGACTCTTTCATTAAAAATTCATCTTATCAGGTTTAAAACTCAACTGATTTCTTAAACATTCAACTTTTTAGCTTGAAAACTTAATTCCTTTGCCTAAAATTCGTCTTTTTGGGTACCATTTTTAGTTGATAAATTGTCTGTTGGTAAAAAATTAATCTTTTTGGTTGGAAATTCATCTTTGTAGGTTAAAAACTTAGCTATTTGGTTAAAAAATCAACTACTTGAGAGTTCAACTATTTGGTTGAAAATTGGTATACTTTGCTTGAAAGGTTAAGTTTTTTTTTGCTCAAACATTAACTTTTTGTTGTTGAACATTCGTTTTTTTGGGTTAAAAATTTATCTCTTTCAGTAGACAATCTTTTTTGGTTGAAAATTCAACTATTACGTTGAAATTCAATATATTTCTACTTGAAATCTTACGAACTTGACCTTTTGAGGGGCACATTTTTCTCTTGGACTGATTCTTGTCATCAATGGGTACTCCTAGGGTTTTAGGGTCGCTGATTACACTTCTGATGTCGGAATTGCAAAATTCAAAATAGCGGATTCAAAATGACGACTATTTTGGATCAAATTCGCGGATTTTTTTCAATTGGCACGCAACTTGCTCTATGGGGAGGGGGGTCGCTGTTTGAGATTCTGACAATAAATACACTTATATAGAAAATTCTCAATTACAAATAAACAATTTCACACACTTTTCCATGATAATTACATAACATGGATCCCTAAGAGTCTGAAAATAAACGCATGTATACCAAAAACTGTAAAATGTACCACAAATCCATAAAAAACTACGAACAAAAAGGTGGGACGTATACGTCCGACCGCCTCTCAAAGGAATGAAGCGTTTCATATTGAATTGAACATATTAACTACATGAATTTTATTAAAAAGAATCTATTTTGCAATTATTGACCCATTTTCGTGAAAATCCCTCTATTGCCCCTGTTTGGGTGTTTAGCGAACGGCTAGGCTTTCGTGAGGTGAAAGAGGGGGGGGGGGGGCAAAATAGCCCAAAATTGGTAGCGTAGTTCATGGATGGCCCAGCTAAGTTATAGTGAATTCTCTCATATTGCCTTGAATTATCTTGAATTCTTTAAAATTCTTATAAATTGGAATAAAATGAATATATTCTATGGATATTATTATTAAATATACATAGGATACGATGAAGTATGACCTGAAGCTACTTACTATAAGTACTTAGAACATTCAGTTTAAACATTGTTTCGACGCAAGTTTCGGGTTTTGTCTCGACCGTCCTGCAGCTTTTGGTCGTGTTTATGCCCCCAAACAAAGATATTCCACACAGTACACAGTTTCGGATCACTGCAGACCTATAACTGCATGAACTGGCCTCTTTACTGCACAGAGAGAACACTTAACAATAAAGTTCCAGTAACTTGGTTACCATCCACATAAATGAGATACCATAGCAAGACGCTATCAGTGGGTGGATGGTTCAAAGTTTCAGTTACAACAGAATTTAATTTAATTACAATAATTCCTATTCACACATTTTTTGTATTATTCATTTGGTATCGCCAGGGCTGCCGCAGGCTAATGAACTTGAAACAAGTGGAAAAAGTGACTAAAAGTGCATACTGTTCACATACAAATAGACCTGTAATATCAATACAAACACTTCTCTACGCAAGGAAATTTTTCAGGGCCAGCAGGCCGAAAAATAAACGCTTATTTATCTACAAACACTTCCCTATTCAAATATTTCAATTCCGTTAGACATTATATTTATCGGCTTCTTTTTGAAAATGTTTCGAAATTCTATCGCTGAATTCGGGGGTGAAAACCAAGGTTACAATTGCTAGAATGAATTTTGCAAGTAATATTCTATGCTTTGCAAGAGGAAATACAAAGACAGAAAATTATAGATGTATATTATTTAAGTTTTAATATGACAGACTGCACAACCTGAAGTGCTCTGAAAACAGGGTAAATAGGGTGATTTTTCAAGAAAATAGGAGAATAATGGGAAAATAAATTCTTTTAAATAAAATTATTGTATGTACCACATTGAATTCAATATGAAATGCTTTAAATTTCTAACCTTTCAAGTACAAATATTGCAATTTTAATAAAATAGATAAATTCTTAACCAACAAGATGAATTTTCAAGCAAGAAGACTAATTATCTACCAAAAAAATACGAATTTTCAAAAAATACATGAATTCTCAACAAAATAGTTAAATTTTCTACCAAAAAGATAAATTTTTAATCAAAAATAGAATAGTTAAATTTTCAAGCAAAGAGATAAATTTTAACTGAAATGATGAATCTTCAACAACAAAATTTTCTTACAAAGTACAGTCGAACTCGGATTCAACGTTCCCGAATTTACGGATTCCGAGAATTGACGCCGCGCCGCGGGTAGGCTTGTCAGGAGCTGCGCGGGGTATGCGGGGTTCATGAAGGCGTGACAAAACGTAGCTAAATCCGGTTTCGTTAGGGTAGGTCAGGTCCAAGGACAGCCCCAAAACCGATGTTATTTCCGAGTTCGACTGTAGTTCAAATTTCGACCAAGCAGTAGCATTTGCAACCAAAAAAGATGAATTCTCGATGAAAAATGTAATAATTAATATTTTGACCAAAAAATATGAATACTCAATACAATTTTAAAATTAATTCTCAACGAAACAGTTTCATTTTTAATTAAGAAGGTTGAAGCTTCTATCAAAAGAGATGAATTTTCAATAAAACAGATACATTTTTAACCAAAAACATTCATTTTTAAGCAAGAAGATAAATTTTCTACAAAAAAGATGAATTTTCAACCAAGTTGTAGAACTTGCAACCAAAAATATAAATTTGCAACCAAGAAGATTAATTTTCTACCAAAAAAGACGAATTTTCAACCAGAAAAATCAATTATTAAGGCCAATTGAGCGTAACCTCAACATTTTTTTTTCACATCTTTTTCAAAGTCAACTTATGTTCACACGCAAAGCGATATCAAGTTGAAAATTTGGAAAACTAAATATGAAGCACGAAGAAACGCGGCTCTGGTGATAAATTTTTATAATTATGAAAAACAAAATTTGTAAACAATTTTTTTTTGTTATCTTTTTTCATAATTATAAAAATTTAGGACCAGAGCCGCGTTTCTTCGTGCTTCATATTTAGTTTCCCAAATTTTCAACTTGATATCGCGTTTCATGTGAACCTAAGTTGACTTTGAAAAAAATGTGAAAAAAAATTTTGAGGTTAGGCTCACATGGCCTTAAGAAAATCGTTGCATTTAAAAAAAAATGAAATATTTACCAGAAAAGAAATAAACTTTCAACAAAAAAGTTAATTTTCGACCAAGAAAGCTAAATTTTCAACTAAAGAGTTGAATTCTCATCCAAAAGAGATAAATTTCCATCAAAAAAATTGAGTTTTTTGTTTAAAAATTCGAATTTTTTCGAAAACCTTTGACTTTTAATCCCGAAAAGATGAATTTACAACAAAAAAGGTTAATTTCAACCAAGAAAGATGAATTATCAACCAAGTAGCTGAATTGACAACGGAAAATAAACAAATTTTCCAACAAACAATTGCATTTAGAACCAAATAGTAACATTTATAAGCAAAAGAGACAAATTTTCAACAAATAAGTGACTAGAGTGGACTTTTCCTTAAAAAAAGTAACTATGAATCCAGAACAGACGTTTTTAATTAAAAGTCTGTATTCGTGATAAAAAATTGTTGAACCAGTTTCTCCAAAGTTTTTTTTGTTGGTGGTCGGAGTTTACATTTGGATGAATTTCTGTTAATGAATACAATCACAAATCTTTAATAACTGGATTCACATCTTACAACTGCTTATGATTCCAAAATTAATATGACAATTTTTATTTAAACCAATATAAACTGAGTTAAAGTCAATATAAACGTAATAGGTATTTAAAGGAAGTAGATATATCCATAAATATATTCTCTAGAGGATAGCTTAATTCATTCAGTTTTGGGCCATAGTTAAACTAGACTAGACCTCCCAGTTCACCGACAAGAATTAGATTACGATGATATTTTTCGAAATTCCTGAAAATAATCACTTAAAAATAATATTTAAGCTTAAACATTTTCGATTATGTGGAAGTGAAACTGAAAAAGTTACATAATCGCCACTTGAACTACTCTTTTTTGGGCCCATAACTTGCACTAATGAAAGAAATAATAATTTGAAATATTTTTTATGAAAATTGTTATCCACAAGATCTAATGGGATATAAATTACATACGAGCTTTAAATATATTTAAGGGGGAAATCCGATATAGATTAGAAGAGGGAAAATATAATGATTTTTTGAAAAATAATCCCATCAAAGTGTGTTTGCATTTCAAACCAATGTGTCCCATCAATTAATTTTTCCCCCGAATCAGGTGGAAATTTCAAATAAAATACGGAAATACTATAAAATAAAATAGTAATATAAACACTGAATGTGATTAGATTCGGTGATAAAAAATTGCCATATATAAAATACAATGATTCATAAATCTGACTTTGAAAAACACTTTTTTTTTAAATCGTGTATTATTTCATTAAATAATCCAATAAATCAAGCTGGCTTAAGTTAAAGACACTGCATCAAAACATATTAACCACAAGTCAAATACGTTATTACAAAATGTAATCGAACTGATGATCATACTAAATACTTCGCGTTGGATGCTTTCCGTTATTAGTCCTAGGATTAGTTTATCTTGCATGAATACTGGGCTTGATCAATTTGCAGATGCTCTCGAAACTGATTGTTACTCCAGATTAACAGTTATTATAGTAACAGGCATTCGAATATCAAAGGAGCTCTGTTACTGGATGGATTAATTCACACTGATTATTCAAGCCAAAACTTTCAATTCAATATTTAATCATTGATTTTATTAAAGTATTCCACTAATATTAAAGTTCTGAGTTTCTGGTTTTATATTTTTCAAATAGAACATTGCATTTTAAATGAAGTTTGTGTATTATATAAAAATACAGTTCTTAAAAGTATGGTATAAAATCTTCTTCAAACAATATTTTCCTTGCAGAAGTAACCGTAGTATTGTCACGTACGATAAATCCATATACGGATTCCCTGGATAATGTGTAATGTGGATATTTGATAGTATAAGCATACATCGTCTGCTTTCCATCTTTTAAAGTATCATCTTTCTATGTATCCTCGATTTTTGACGCCATTCCAATATAAATTGAAGCAATATATTTTTATAAATAAAATTTTGTTAGGTCACGATATAGTAATCTTGATTAATTATTTTTCCAAAACACGAGATTATTACATGAATATCTAGCACAATAAGCACAATTAAAGTATGCTCTCTTTAAAAGTGAAGAACTAGGTGAAGGAGTAAATCATCAAAGTTTAATTTAAATCGATGTATTAAAAACATAATATAAAACTGTTAAAAAAAGCTTGTTTTGAATAAGCATTTCCAAAAAAAGTTTACAAACTGCCATCTTCATTCTTCGCCTCTCTCCATACAGTAATCGAAACTTTTTCTGCACAAAAAACTTTGTGAAAGTAAAAAGCAATACTTGGATTTTTGGGTCAAGGATTTTGTATCCCAATGGCTACTCGAGATCTGTCAATGGAAATCTTGTACGTGCAACCAGTTGCATCCTAAATCAAGGCTTATTGCTAAAACTTGCAAGAGGATGACGAACTCGCCGAAACATCAAAGTCAGGAAAAGCTGATAGCGCGCCAGAAGTTAAGTACTTGGAAAGTTTGTCAGGAAGAGACGGCTTAAATCGTACAACGGGAAAGATGAGAAGTCTAGTTTGCAGCTACAAATGCAATAGAAGAATGAGGGTAAAATAAAAGCTTCTTGTAATGGGAAAAGTGTAAGGAGAAAAAAAGTGACGTATAATAAATCAGGTAGGAACATTGAAAACAAGAAAAATTATATTAAATTTAACTCGTCAAAGTAAATCGTTTAAGATTTGAAAAGTTTTAATTAGAATATTTCATATCGTAAATTTATAAACTACAAGCCTTTCGAACTGAGGGATAATAAATTTGAAAAATTCAAAATTAGGCAGGTAATAATTATTAAATAAAAATTTAACAACCGTAATCGCCAAGAACTCCTGATAGTCGTTGGCAGCCGCTACAAACTGTTTTTGAGATCCTGGCTAAGGTTAACCCTTCGAGTATACACTTATTTTTTTGAACATCTACACTCTGGTTCAATCTGACCCTGTTCACTTTTTGATCATCTATAACTTCACAACTACTGAACCTTTTTACTTACCAAAATTTAAAGGTATAATTTCAAGTATGTTAAAGTAATTTATAAGTATTATAAGAGTCTGGAACGTCTTTAACATACGAAAAAATTATAACTTTATTAATTGTTAATATTTTAGGCTAAGAATATATATGGAAAATCTTTCTCGATCAACAATTTTTTGTGGATCTAATTGACCCAGTGTGTACTCGAAGGGTTAAGTAGTTTTCTTGAGCAAAAAGTAGTTTTATCGTCACCGTTTCTTTTTGGTACCAACACTTATTCTTATGTTCTCTTGTCATGAAGTAGGTGTAATTTGATGCGTAATTATGTATTCTTGTAGTGCAGATAGCTTACTGTTGAAACTATTTTGTGTTGTTTCAGAAATGTTGATTGTAAATTATGTGAATTGGGGGGGGGGGGGGGTAAAAAGGGCCAAGCGGCACTTTCTACCCAAGAGTTTTTATGGCATTAGGCTATTTCACAATCACGAGCTGTCAAAAGAAATTGATTATTTTGTGTCTGTTATGAAGCTTATTCTGAAAGCACCCCGTCAAGAAATGGCTCTAGTTTCACGTATGCAAAAACTAGGCTAATGAAAAGTGTGTTCTGAACCGGCAATTGAAATTTTTCGTGTGTATAATTTCGAAGGTGGCAATAAATAAGTATTTAAACATATCAGTTGTCTCAACATTTATATTATTTTGTTTCTATGTACTGTGAGTTCCTTCTGTGTAATTCAAAACAAAAAAAATCGTTTTATTTATGTTGCTACTTTTTACCCCACGTGTAGGGCAAGAACTACCATTAAAGAACGTTTAGAAAAATATAAATAACATAGTGGATGGAACGCATATCAATTTATTATGATTTTAATTTGGAACTTTAATGTCTCATATATTTTTAAGTAAAAACCAAGGCAACACCTCATTTTACGTGGACACAGTGTTCTGAAAAGTAAATTTTGGCACTTTGGACCCCGCCCTACCTTACTGTAAGTTCCTTCTGTGCAATTTACAATAAAAAATTGCGTTCTATTTATGTTGGTACTTTTTACCCCACGTGTGGGCGAGAAGTGAACTTTGACAACGTTTAGAAAAATATATATAAAATAATAAATGGAATGCATATAAATTAATCATGATTATAATTTGGAACTTCAATATCTTACATATATTTTTAAGCAAACACCAAGGCAATACCTAATTTCATTTGGACGCAGTGTTATGAAAAGTACATTTTGGCACTTTTGACCCCGCCCCACCCTACAAGGGTGAAAGCTGACCAGTCTCGTTTGTAGATATGAAAAGCAATGAAAAAGAGACTGAAGGAAAAGTTTTTTGTAGTAAAAAGATTGTAAAGAGCAAAAAAGAAGACAAAAACAAGAGGGAAGGAAGCATTTCAAACACTGAGTAATTACTATACAAATTATTGGCCTTTTCAAAAGAGTCTTTTGTTTAAATTCCTTTATCTTATCCCTTTATCGCTGATTGTCTGGTTTACCAGCTGTTCTTATGTTTTTTATTCAGCTTTAATATCGCCCTTAATAGCTTTACTTTCCATGCTACCTTTTATTCTCCTATAAACCACTCGCGAAAATAGCAGCTAATTGGAAAAAATTTTCGTTAAAAATGTGTGAAATACTAAATTTCCCAAATTTATTTCTTGATCAAATTAAGGAAGGAAGTGCATTGCACATAAATTAATTTGAGAGCAATTATTTTTCATAATTGTAATTAATTTAAATATGTTTGAAATAGAACTAGGAATTTGACTTTATCGGTTTAAATAGATTGAAGAAATCTTATCTTTTATTATCATAAATGAATTACGTAATAGGTTTAACATTTTCTTCTCCGGAGGGACGTAATTTTGATTTTCATGTAAAACGTGACTCGCATACGAGTGAGTTCTCATTTCTGCAATGGTTCAGTAGTTGTAGTACATAGGCAGCTACCACGGACAGAATACCGCACATTAACACACAATCGAACGTTGCACTTCCTCATATGTTCATGAAATTGGTCGATGTGCTTTAGTTATGTATTTGTACAGGGACATATGTTTGATATCAAGTAAATATTCATGTGAATTTTAGCTTTGTAATTTCCAATTTAATACCACGAATATCCTCATTTCACTGGAATGAATGTCACAATAATAATAAATATCAAAATGAATTGAAAAATATTATATTTAATGATCTAGAAAAAAACGTTCTAAAACGGGTTAATTCGTCATTCAATATTAAAACATTTACCATTTCAAATTCAAGAAGATTCCAATTGAATAGTGATCAATTGAATGACTTTAATTGATATTTTGGATAAATGATGTCATAAAAGTAAGAAACAAAACAATTTGTAATTTAAAGTATTACAAGTTCAAAAAAGATAAATTCAAATTAACAATTACTTCTTTATAAATAAAGTTTAAAAATGTAAGTCATGTTCGAAATGTTTATAAATGAAAATACAAATCAACTTTTCATTCAATTACTACACTGAGAAAAAAACATATTTGAATGAAAGGAAATTTCTTTGATTCAAAGAAATAGTAGAGTAGAATGTGGCTGAAGAATTATTTCTTCAGATTGAAGAAATGCTTTGTTTGGATCTAAGGAACGCAATACTTACGGCATAGAAATATTGACTTGACACTGTGAAATGTTCATTAAGCGAAAGAGATTTGTTATTTACTGTAATAAAGAAATATTTGACATGATAGGTGAGTTCCATAATGTAAAGAAGTATGATGTAAGTTCAAGAAGATAATTATTACATACAAATAAATGTAACTCGGGCTGAGCAAAAGTTTTTTTTAACCAAATATATGATTCTATGATTTAAATAAGCGTAGCTTTTGGTAAAATAAACATTTCTTTACAGCAAAGACATTTTTTTCAATAGAAATAAATTTTTTGTTTGTTTCTAAGATACGGCATATGGTTTAAAAAAAACACGTAACAGAGTTGATAAAATATTAATTGAAGAAGAATTTATCAGAGCTTTCGCTATTAATAGTCTTGTAATTTTGGGTAAAAAATTTTTTGACAAGAACCCCATGAGATTTTCGTTTATGGGTTAAAACTAAATACAGTAGAGTCTCACCTATTACCCAACTCCCATATTCCCTTACGCCGTTTATTCCCCGTCGGCTGTAGACGGTTATTTCCATTTGCGCAGTTTCGGAAACTCCCACCACTTTAACTGTTGATAATTTAATTTTCTTATATTTTCAACAGTTGAATTTGCAATTCTCTTCAATTTTGAACATTTGAAAATTGAAAAAAAATTGAATTTATAGTTTTCTTCAATTTTAACATTTGAAAAATAAAAAAAAAAACTCTAGAACATTGACAATTCAAATGTTGATAATTAAAATTTCAACAGTTGAATTTGTAATTTTGAACACATGAAAATTGATTTTTCAACAGTTGAATTTTCAATTTTCTTCCGTTTTGAACAATTGAATTTTCAACAGTTAACAATTGAAAAAATTGAAGAAAATTGCAAATTCAATTTTGAACATATGAAAATTGGAAAAAAATGTAAAGAAAATTGTAAATTCAACTTTTGGAAATTGAATTTTCAACAGTTCAATTTACAGTTTTCATTAATTCGGAACAGTTCAAAATTGAAAAAAATTGTAGGAAATTGACAATTTGACTTGAAAATTAAAAGAAAATTGCAAATTAAAATATTGAAAATTGAATTTTCAACAGATGAATTTGCAAGTTTCTTCAATATTGAACAGATGAAAATTGAAAAAATTGAAGAAAATGGACAATTTATATGTTAAAAATTGAATTTTTAATTTTCAACAGTTGAATTTCCCATTTTGAAAAGAAAAAAAGTTGAAGAAAATTACAAATTCAGTTATAAACAGATTAAAATTTAAAAAAAGGAAAGAAAATTGGCAATTGAACTGTTGAAAATTAAAGAAAATTGTAAATTCAATTTTGAACAGTTGAAACTTGAAAAAAATGGATAATTTAACTGTTGAAGATTGAATTGTCAACAGTTATATTTACAGTTTTCTTCAATTTGAAACAGTTAAAAAAAAATTTTAATTGTAGGAAATTGACAATTTGGTTTAAAAGTCAAAAGAAAATTGCAAATTCAAATGTTGAAAATTGAATTTTCCACAGTCAAATGTACAGTTTTCTTCAATTTTGAATAGTTTAAAATTGAATAAAAAATTTTCGACTGTTAAGTTTTCAATTTTCTTTAATTTCGAACAATTACATTTTCAACAGCCGAGAGCTGAAAAAATGAAGAAAATTGCAAATTTAATTTTGAACAGATGAAAATTGAAAAAAAAATTGAAGAAACTTACAAATGCAACTGTTGAAAATTGAATTTTGAACAGTCGAAGTTTTCTTCAATTTTGAATAGTTTCAAATTTAAGAAAGTTGAATAAAATTCATCATTTAACTGTTGAAAAATGGATTTCAACCGTTGATAATTTAATTTTCTTCAATTTTGAACAGGTGAATTTGCAATTCTCTTTATTTTTGAACATTTAAAAATTGGAAAAATTGAATTTATAGTTTTCTTCAATTTTAAGATTTAAAAATTGAAAAAAAAATTGTAGATAATTGACTATTTAACTGTTGAAAATTAAAAGAAAATTGCCAATTCAATTGTTTGAAATTGAATTTTTAAGAGTTGAATTGGCTGTTTTCATCAATTTGGAATGGTTGAAAATTGAAAAAAAATTGCAGGAAATTGACAATTTGACTAGAAAATTAAAAGAAAATTGCGAATTAAAATTTTGAAAATTGAATTTTCAACAGTTGAATTTGCAAGTTTCTTCAATGTTGAACAGATGAAAATTGAAAAAATTGAAGAAAATGGATAATTTATATGTTGAAAATTGAATTTTTATTTTTCAACCGTTGAATTTTCCATTTTGAAAAGAAAAAGAATTAAAGAAAATGGCAAATTCAGTTATGAACAGATGAAAGTTTTAAACAAAATGAAAGAAAATTAGAAATTGAACTGTTGAAAATTAAAGAAAATCGCAAATTCAATTTTGAACAGTTGTAACTTGAAAAAAATTGATAATGTAACTGTTAAAAATTGAATAACAAATTGTCCACTGTTAAATTTTCAATTTTCTTCAATTTTGAATAATTGAATTTTCAACAGTCGAAAATTGAAAAAATGAAGCAAATTGAAAATTTAATGTTGAAGTTTAAAATTTAAGAAAATCGAATAAAGCTGATCATTTAACTGTTGAAAATTGGATTTTCAACAGTTAAATGGTCAGTTTTCTGCAATTTTGAACAGTTTAACATTTAAGACAATTGAATAAAACTGATAATTCAACTGTTGAAAATTGGATTTTCAACAGTTAAATAATCAATTTTCTTAGAATTTGCAGTTTTCGTCAATTTTGAACAGTTTAAAATTAAAGAAAATTGTAGAAAAGTGATCACTCAACAGTTGAATGATCAGTTTTCTTCATTTTTCTTAAATTTTAAACTGTTCAAAATTGATGAATACTGCAAATTGTACTATTGAAAATTCATGAAAATTGAAGATTCAATTCAAATTATCTTCAATTTTCAATAGTAAAAAATTCAAAAAAATACGGATAATGTTTTGATAAATTATTATTCATCCAATGGACTCTCAGTAGGGAATTTATAATATAAAAAAAAAATCCCAACTCTAATCATCTCCTTGTGAAATGATTTTCAAATATTATAAAACACATAAACATCTTACAAAATTCTAATACTGCTTTCTGATAATTTATAACATATATAAAATGTAATTGCCTAAACTAATTTAATTCTTAATTGCCAAATTGATATAATAATATACACATTGGGTTGTGCTTAAAAATTAAAAGTTCAATTTTCCCAAAGTGGTGGCCCTACAATTTTTTTCGCTTAGTGACAGAAACTCACTAAAATTTTTTCAAATTCAAAAAAGTTGACAAAACTTTTGAAATTTTTGTAATTTATTCTATGCGTTCAAAAACTGTAGAAATTTGTTTTTGGTAGCGTTTTAGAAAGCAGGTAAGAATATCAATTTGAAAATTCCTGCCGAATACAGGAATTCTTTTTTAATGAAAAAAAATACTGTTTTGGATTCGGCGAGCTTAAAATTTATTTTTAAAAATTTGAAAAATGTTTTACCTGAAACTTATTTAATTAAAAAAAATGGCTTGCTAATCTAATTTAAACAATCAATGTTAATCCAGCTGAAAAAGTCATTTTTCTTAATTAAAAAAAAAATCCTGTATTCAGCGCCACGAAATGTTTTTTTTTGTATTTGAAAAAATTCCATTGTTTCTGTAACTACGAGAAAAAAATGGGAGGGGTACGATTTTGGAAAATTGAACTTTTAATTTTTAAGGGCCACCCTAATATATAAAGTAGGAGGTGTCAGTCACTGTATAGGCTTTTTTCAAAGTGTGAATCTATGGAGGATTTATTCTAAAATATATTACACTTATATTAAGAGTTTAGGAATGTTAACCATCGTTAACATAATGTAGTTATATGCAAGTAATGAAACGTGGATAGTGTATTATTATATTATATTATGTGTTAGACAATTTCTTTTCTTGTTAATATTAAAGAAATAAAATAAAAGTGTCGTTTTGTTACATTAAAACTATGGTGTTTTTATTATTTTAATCAGTTCTTTAATCGAAAATTACACACTTTGTGTAGTTTCCAGTTTTCAAACCTATTATTTTTAAATTATTCGAAATGAACTTTAATTTTTCTTTCAACTATTATTCTGTGGTCTATAAATGATTTCATTATTTTGTTAACAATTTAATAAATTTATTAGAAAGTCATGTCTTGGTTGAAAACTCAACTGTTGATTAAAAAAATTCGTCTTTTTTCTTGAAAATGCATATTTTCAAATAATTAGTTAAATTTGTAATTTAAAAAAAATGAATTTAGAACAAAACAGTTTAATTTTCCACCAAAAAGGATGATTTTTCATCAAAATTATTGAATTTTTAAGAAAATAATTAAATTTTGTACTAAATTTAATAATAAAATATCTAACCAAAAAATATGATATTTAGTAGATTTATTAATAAAAAAGAATTACCTTTTGTTATGTTAAAAATTCGTCCTTTTTAGTAGAAAATTAATCTTCTTTTTTCAAAATTCAACTATTGGGTTTAAAATTAACTTTTTTGTTGAAATTTCGTATTTTTGTTAGAAAATGAATTTTTTGGGTTGAAAAATCACCTGCTTTGTAGAAAGTTCTTTTTCGTTTGAAAATTTAACTAATTGGTTGAAATTTGAACTCTTTTATTAAAAATTCATCTCTGGTTGAAAATTCGTTTTTTTCTGTTAGAAATTAACTTTTTAATATTTGCTAATTAAACTTTTCAAGTCGAAAATTCATCTCCTTGGTTGAAAATTTGACGGTTTTGTTGAAATTTAGTTGTTTTTTTCGAGTTGAAAACTAATCTTATTAACACAAAAAGTTACAATTCCATTTTTGGTTGTAAATTTTTTCTTTTTTTTAAATTGAAAATTCAATTATTTGGTTTAAAGTTCATGCATTTTGTTAAACATTAATTTTTTTTGGTTAATAATTCGTTTTTTTGTTGCAAAATAATTTTTTAATCTGCTAATTTAAGTATTCCAGTTGAAAATTCAACTATTTGTTTATAAATTCACATATTTTGGTCAAAATTCGTCTTTTTTGGTAGAAAGTGAATCTTTTTGGTTGGAAATTCAACTATTTGATTTAAAAAAATTATAAAAAAAAAAAATGTCAAGAAAAATTAATTTTGTCAACTGAAAATTTCACTATTTCAGTTGAAAATTCATTTTGTTAAAAATTCGTTTTTTCAATTGAAATATAATTTTTTTTTAACTGAAAACTTAACAATTTCGTTTTTGGTTGAAAATCTTTTTTTTTTTTGGTGTTGTTAAAAATTCATCTTTTTTTTTATTTTTTTGAAAATGTATCTATTTTTTAAAAATTCATCTCTTTAGTTGAAAATTCGTTTTTTTGTTGTTTCAAATTATATTTTTAAGTGATCAATTAATTATATCAGTTTTAACTATTTCACTTGAAAATTTACCTTTTTGGTTAAAAAATTTACTATTTTGTAGGGAAATTGTTGTTTTTTTTTTTTTTTGAAAACTAGTTTCTTGAAAATACTTTTTTGGGTTGAAAGATGATTTTTTTAAACTGAGACTTAAATTATTTTAGTTGGAAATTCATCTCTTTAGTTAAAAAATTGACCATTTTGTTGAAAATATATTTTTAATTTAAATTCATCTTTTTGGTTAAAAATTTAATTATTGTGTTCGAAAATTCGTTATTTTTGATTGAAAATTGTTTTTTCTTAATTGAAAATTTAAGAATTTTATTGAAAATTCATTTCTTTGGTTCCAAATTCCATTTTTTCGTTTTAAAATTGATTTCGTTAACTGAAAATGTAACCATTACTGTTGAGAATTCATCTGTTTGGATAAAAATTAAATTATTTTGTTTAAAATTAGTTTTTTTTGTTGTTGTAAATGAATTTTTTCAACAAAAAATTAAATTATTCCAGTTGAAAATCCATCTTTTTGTTGGAAAATTTAATTATTTTGTTGCAAATTCGTTGTTTTTTTGTTTGTATTTTTCTTAGTTGAAAGTTCAACTATTTGGCTGAAAATTAATTTTTTTAACTAAAAATTTAACTATTTCAGTTGAAAATTCACCTCTTTGGTCAAAAAATTAACTATTTTGCTGAGTATTGTTTTTTTTAAGTTGAAAATTAAACTATTTGGTTGATACTTAAACTATTTGGTATAAAAATGATTTATTTTGTTAAAGATTCATTTCTTTGGTTTAAAATGTCCTTTTTTGGGGGGTTGAAAATTAATTTTTTTAACCAAAAATTTAATGATTTCAGTTGAAAATACACTCGTTTTGTTGAAAGAATTGTCTATTTTTTTGAAAATACGTTTTTTTGGATTGAAAATGAATTTTTTAAACTGAATATTGACATTTTGTTATTTTTTGTCATTTATTTCGTTTTTCAATTCAGTTTTTGGTTGATAATTATTAAACTAATTGGTTAAAAATTCATCTATTTTGTTGTAACTTTATTTCTTTAATAAAAAATTCGTCTTTTTTGGTTGAAAAGTTATTTTATTAACTGAAAATTTGGCTATTTCAGTTGAAAATTGGCCTCTTTGGTTAAAAAATTAACTAATTTATTAAAAAGTCATTCTTTTGGGTTGAAAATGAATGTTTTTAACTGAAAAATTTAATTATTCCATTTATTGTTGGATATTTATCTTTCTTAGTTATAAATTCATCTCTTTGGTTAAAATTTAAACATTAAATGTCTGTAGTTCGAAATTTGAAAGATTTAATTCAAAAATAAATTTCCCGCTGCTGCAAGTTTCCGCCCTCAAGCCCAGTTTTCGCCGAATCCAAGGCGTTGGCGGTGGGTGGCGTAAAGTGAAAAGCAGGGATGGGTTGCGACACGTTACTCTAGTTTTTTTACGTCTAATACATATTTTACGTCTCAAACGTATTTCACGTTTGTATAAAACCATGTATTATTAATAATTCGTGGAAAACTCTCAAATTAGAGTTTTATACGTATAAAACATCAATACATGGTAAATTATACGTAAAAAACCACGTATATTAGGTATTTCAGGCTTAGTTGAAAAAATCTAAGATGTCTGCACTTTGAGGGCCATACAATAATACAAATTGCATATGGGACAAAAATTGATGTGTTAAATAAATGGGATAACAACGATTTTTCACTAAAAGTGTAGTTGGATATTGGTTTTTGTTTTTCAAAAGCTATTTAATCAAATGATAAATTTAATGTTGTTATTTCGCAAGGATTTTGTTATTTAATGAAACAGCTTTTGAAAAATTAAAACCAATATCAAGATACACCTATGTTAAAAAATATTTGTTTTCTAATTTATTTAAAAAAATAAAGTTTCGTCTCATCCTAATGGTATCATTGCTTGGCGCTCAGTGTGCAGACATCTTGTCAGGTGATGTCACAACTTGAAATACCTACTGAGGGAGCTTACCACACCACTCACCAGAGTGCGCAGTTTGTTCGGGTCCGAGTTCTGCGAAAATTCAAATATAATATATGAAAAATAGCTTTTTTTTATACAAATTGTTAATCAAGGTTTATGATTCATTCGTGAAATAGGGTCAAAGCATGGAGTAATAGTGAGGAGACCAAACTGTGTGTCAAAAATTTGTCGATATTTTTTCAAACATAGTTTGGGGGAGGGGAGGCTTTTAGTGGAATATCTAAGAGAAGTGTTTGATTAGTGGCTTCTTGGCGGTACATTTAAATCATGAATAACCCATCAATCAAAAAGCTCTAGCAGATATTCCACTCAAAACGAGGCGAACTGCTTTACAATTCAGCCTACGTCCTCCCCCAAACTATGTCCGAAAATTCGAGGTTCATTTTTCATTCGCATGCGCATTATCGTTTGGTCTCTTTACTAAGTTTGAAAAGAAAAAATTTAATATTTTGAGTACGGTCAGTTTATATGCATAACATTATTGCTTACTGAAAGTTTTTTTTTTAGTTCAAAATTCACTTATGTTGTTCCAAATTGAACTATGTAATAAATTCAATAAAATTCAATTTTTATCTGAAAAATAAATTCAATTTTTTTTATCTGAAAATTTCACTGTTCCATTTTTGGTTGAAAATTAATTTGTTATGACACATGCATGATTTCAGGCCTTTTCGACGCATTTTCGACTATGAGGAAATTTTGGTTGCAGATAATAGAATTTTGCGGTTATTTGGGGAAAGTTACCACATATAACTGATCAAATCACCGTAAATTATCGAAAACTTTCATGAATTTTCATAAATTTATGGAAATTTTTAAAAATGAATTTTGGGTAATTTATGGAAAGTTACCATATTTACATGTAAAATTACCATGAATGACCGAAAATTTGCATAACTTCAGAAAATTTATTTAAATTTCAAAAATGAATATTGGGTAATTTATGGTAATTTACCATCTTTATCGGTAAAATGATCATGAGTAATCCAAAATTTTAATGAATTTCCGGTAATTTATGGAAATTTTTAAAAATTAATATTGGTCATTTACCATATTTACCGGTAAAATAACCATAAATGACCGAAAACGTGTATAAATGTCCGGAAATTTAAAAAAATGAATATTGGGTAATTTATGGTAATTTATCACATTTACTGGTAAAACTACCATGAATGACCAAACATTTTCACAAATTTCCGGAAATTTATGGAAATTAAAAAAAATGAATTTTAGTTAATTTATGGTAATTTACAATATTTGCCGGTAAAATTACCATAAATGGCCAACAATTTGCATAGATATCAGGAAATTTATGAAAAATTAACAAAAAAAATGTTGGGTAATCAATGAAAATTTACCATATTTGCCGGTAAAATTACCATAAATGAACTGAAAAATTGCATAAATTTCCGGAAATGTTTAAAAATTAATTCTGGGTAATTTATGGTAGTTTGCCTTATTTACCGGTAAAATTACCATAAATGACCGAAAATTTGGATGAATTTGCGAAAATTTAAAAAAATTAATTTTGGGTAATTTATGGTAATTTACCACATTTACCGGTAAAATTACTATAAATCAACAAAAAATTTGATAAATTTTGGGAAATCTATAGAAATGTTTAAAAATGAATATTGGATCATTTATGAAGAGTTACCATATTTACTTGTAAAATTACCATGAATGACCAAAAATTTCCATAAATTTCCAGAAATGTATGGAAATGTTTAAAAATGAATATTGCTTAATTTATGGTAATGTACCATATTTATCTGTGAAAACACCATGAATGATTAAAAATTTTCATAAATTTCCGGAAATTTATGGCAAATTTTTAAAATTAATATTTGGTAATTTATAATTTATCATATTTACCGGTAAAATTACCACAAATGACCGAAAATTTGGATGAATTTCCGAAAATTTATGGAAATTAAAAAAAATTAATTTTGGGTAATTTATAGTAATTGATCATATTTACCGGTAAAATTACCATGAATCGTCAAATAATTTAATAAATTTCCGGAAATAAATAGAAATTTATAAATGAATATTGGATAATTAATGGTAATGTACCATATTTATCGGTAAAATTACCATGAATGATCCCAAATTTTCATAAATGTCCGGAAATTTATGGAAAATTTTAAAAATCAAAATTGAGTAATTTATGGTAATTTACCACATTTACCGGTAAAATTATCATAAATTACCGAAAATTTGGATAAATTTCCGGAAATTTATGGAAATTAAACAAAATAATTTAGGGTAATTTATGATATTAACATGTTTACCGGTGAAATTATCATAAATAACCGAAAATTTTAATTAAGTTCCTGAAATTTATTGAAATGTTTAAAAATGAATCTTGTGTAATTTATGGTAATATACCATATTTACCGGTAAAATTACCATAAATGGCCGAAAATTTGCATAAATTTACAGAAATTTATGGAAATGTTTAAAAATGAATTTTGGGTAATTTATGGTAATTTAGCATGTTTACCGGTAAAATTATCATAAGTAGCCGCAAATTTCAATTTATTTCGGGAAATTGATGGAAATGTTTAAAAATTAATTTTGGGTAATTTATGGTAATTTACCATATTTACCGGTAAAACCACCAAAAATGACTGAAAATTTATAGACATTTTTAAATTGAATTTTGGAAATTTATGGTAAGTTACCATAAATCATCTCTAAAGTTACCCTAAATTACCAAAAATTCCCGGCAATTTTTTTATTGAATTTTTGATAATTTGGAATGAGTTAACATAAATTTCATGCTTCTGTATCCAAAATCTAATATGGACTAAATTCATGACTATATTTCATGAAATGTCTAGCATAAAATTAGCTTTTTTTAGTTAGAACTTCAAATATTTGTTTGGAAATGTATGTATTTTGTTGAAAATTTGTATTTCTAGTAGAAACTCAATCTGCTTGTTTGAAAACTCATCTTTTTGGTTGAAAATCGCACTATTTCATTTTTGTTTCAAAATGTATCTTCATTAGTTGAAAATTCTACTATTTGGTATTAAAAATAGCGAATGTTATCAAAACACGTACTTTGAATTTTGTCAGTAGACAATAATGTTATGTTCGTAAAATTCAGAACTACGTAACAAAAACTGAGCAGTAATTAAAATATTGAATCTTTGCTCTTCAAATGGAATGAATTACTCTTTTAGTTTATCTTACAAACGAACTATAGACTTTGATTAATAATTTGTATAAAAAAAGCTATTTTTCATTTATTAAATTTAAATTTTCGCAGAACTCGGACCCGAACAGATCGCGCCCTCTGACGAGTGTCAAACTTACTCCCCCCTACGTCACGTAATTGCAGGTAATGTACATGCCCATCCCTGGTGTGGCCCGAAAAGAGCGAAAATAAATTAAATACCCGTAATTTCTGAGCCAACGTGAGTTCTACAAGTGTCGTGCCGATGTGGTTTATTCTGGTGTTGAGTGATTAAAAAGTTATTTTGAATAAAGTCGCCGAAACGACTCTTGTGTCGTTGGTACTTGGTACTAAAAGTACCAACCAACCAAGAATCGGCCATCTTGCAGTGCATGGAGCCGTGGTGACAGTGATCTCTGATCAGGCTTGTTTCATGCGGTAAAAGCATAATTCTCGACTTTTGCCTATGCGTGGAACTTAGGAAAATAGCTCCACTTCTAATTGGGATTTCGAGACGTCGAGTGTAAAAAGGTAATGGCCATGGAGACTCCGAGGGAAAGGGAAATCGCTGCAGAAGATAGCATCAGAGTAGTCTGTCGATTTCGGCCACTGAATGATTCCGAGGAAAAGGCTGGCTCCAAGTTCGTTGTCAAGTTTCCCTCCGGTGGCGACGAAAATTGTATTTCTATCGGGGTATGTAGTTGTCAATGATACAATCATTTTTTAGTTCTCATTCTCCGCAAAAAGCACTCAGCTGACAGCTGTCCACAGCATGTCTGCTCTGCTTTTTTGTCATTTTCATTTTTTTCTCTAATCAAATCATTGTTCTACATCATAAGCACTCTGCATCATTAAGATTGCACTAGTTCATTTTCGATTTTTTGGAATGTTTGCGTATTCTCGTAATGATTTGTACTTTCTGTGTACTGTTTGAATCTGTGCTGAATTTTTGGAAAAGAGCATGACGTCATCCGACGTTAATAATACAGTCATACATTTTTAGAGCTGATCACTTTACGCTTTACGGGGATTAGACATGCTAGTTTTTAATTTATTAGTATCAGGGCTCAGACTCAAGCCACTATTTGACGCTATTTTTTTTTATCTCACTATTCCCTTTAAATAACTATCGAGAATAAGTTTAAAACAATTAATTTTAATTGAACTTTATTTATTCTGTTTCTAAAAGATTCTATGTTAAAAATGTTAGAAGATTAATTTTCTGGTATTCAAATGTTAATTGACAGGGAAAATGAAAAATTCTTGATAGTCATTAAAATATTTGGTTAAAAATTAATCTGTTTCGGTTTAAGTATCAATTGTCACATTTTTCGTTGGGAATTCATTTATTCAGTCCTCGGACTCACCACACTATTTTACACTTCTTTTGAACAGTGAGACTATTTTACTACTATTTCGAAAAAAATTACACTAAAGTCACCATTTTCTTGATCTGTTTGCTAATGCCACTATTTCTTTACTTTTTCTTGAAAAATATTGTACCAAATTGTTGAATTTTCAAGCTAAACAGACGAATTCTCTACAAAAAAATTGAATTTTTACCAAAAAATTGTTCTAATTAATATTTAAACCAAAAAAGATTTTATTTTAAATTAAAAACAGTTGGGTGCAACCAAAAAAGATGATTTTTCAACAAATTATTTGAATCCTCAACTAAAACTGATTAATTTTCAATCATACAGTTACATTTTAAATCAAAATAATTTTGTACGAAAAATACTAATTGTTAATAAAATACATGGATTCTGAACTAAATAGTTAAATTTTCAGTTAAAACCATCAATTTTGAAACGAAAAAGGAGAATTTTTAACAAAATAGTAAATTTTTTAAAGAAAGATATGAATTTTTAACTAAAATGATTAATCTTCAACTAAAAACATTAGCTTTTAACAAAGTAGTTCAACCTCCAACCAAGTAGTTGATTTTATAAGCCAAAAAGACGCATTCTCAACAAAACAGTTGCATTTTCAACCTGGAAAAACTAATTTTCAGAAAAATGTAATATTTTATATTTAAACCACATTATATTTTACTTTTAAATAAAAAAACAGTTGAATATAATAAAAAAGACGAATTTTGAACCCAATACTTGTATTCTCAACTAAAACAGATTAATTTATAACCATAAATTGCATTTTTAACCCAAAAATTGATTTTCTACCAAAAAATACAAATTGTAAACCAAATACATATATTTTTTTTATAATAGTCGAATTTTCAACTAAGAAGATTAATCTTCTGTCAGAAAAGATGAATTTTAAACAAAATACATCAATTTTGAATCAAATATAGTTGAGTTTTCTACCAAAAAATACGAATTTTCAACAAATTGAATAAATTTCCAAATAAATATTTTAAACAATGGATGTCATATTAGTCCAAATTTTATTTGATTAATTTTTAGTCTATATTTCTTTTGTTTCCAAACATTTTAAACTAAATAGTTGAATTTTTAAGCTAAAAAAGATACATTTTTGACGAAAAATGATCTAGTGTAATTTTTATTGAGGAAAATTAATTTTCAATAAATAAAAAAAATGAATTTTCTACGAAACAGTTGAACTTTCAACCCGCGAATATGAATTTTCAACAAAAAAGTTTTTTCTATAACTAGTTGAATTTTCAACAAAATAGTTAAATTTTTAGTTTAAAAAAATAATTTTTAACAAAACAAAAACAAAGTTTCAACTAAAATAGAAAAATTTCAACCAAAACAAATGAACTTTCAAGAAAGTAGTTTAACATTGAACCAAGGAGTTGAATTTTTAATCTAAAAAGATGCATCTTCAACGAAAAATGGAATAGTTGATATTTAAAAAAACAAAATTAATTTAAAATAAAAAACAGTTGGATCTAACCAACAAAGACAAATTTTCAACTAAACAATTGTATTTTTAACAAAAAAATTGATTTTCTTCCAAAAAAGACGAATTTTCAACAAAATACATCAATTTTTAACCAAATATAATTGAATTTTCCACCAGAAAGACGAATTTTCTACCGAAAAATACGAAATTTCAACAAATTAAATAAATTTCCAAGTAAATATTTTGAACAATGGATGTCATATTAGTCCAAATTTTATTTGATTAATTTTTAGTCCATATATTTTTAAACAATTACAATCAACCAAAAACGAATTTCCAACCAAAACAGATTTTCTACCAAAATAGTTGAATTTTCAACCCAAAAAGACGAATTTTTTACAAAATAATTAAATGTTCAACCTGAAAATATGAATTTTCACCAAAAAAAGCTAATTTTCCACCAAATAGTTGAATTTTCTACCAAAAGAGTTGAATTTTGTATCCAAAAAGACAAATTTTCAATAAATAAATAGTATTTTCGATCAAGAAAGATTTTTCTGTGAAGAAAGAAAAAAATGTCTACCAAATCGTTGAATTTTCAAGCCAAAAACGATTTCTTTAAGAAAAAAAAGTGGAATTTTCAACAAAAAAAGTTGAATTTCCAATAACAAAAAAATGAATTCTCAACGAAAAATATAATATTTGACACTTCAAGAAATATTTTTATTTGAAATCAAAATAGTTGAATTCAACCAAAATCGACGAATTTCCAACCAAAACAGATTTTCTACTAAAATAGTTGAAATTTCAACCCAAAAAGACGAATTTTTACAAAACAGTTAAATCTTCAACATGAAAATATGAATTTTCAACAAAAAACATAATATTCCACCAGATAGTTGAAAATTCTACCAAAAGAGTTGAATTTTATATCCAAAAAGACGAATTTTCAACAAATAAGTGCAATTTTCAAACAAGAAAGATTTTTCAGTAAAGCAAGAAAAAAAATTTCAAACAAATCGTTGAATTTCCAAGCTAAAAGATAAATTCTCAACGAAAAATATAATAGTTGATATTTCAACCCAAAAAGATTTTTATTTTAAATCAAAAACAATTACAATCAACCAAAAACGAATTTCCAACCAAAACAGATTTTCTACCAAAATAGTTGAATTTTCAACCCAAGAAGACGAATCTTTTACAAAGCAGTTAAATCTTCAATCTGAAAATATGAATTTTCAACAAAAAAAAGCTAATTTTCCACCAAATAGTTGATTTTCTACCAAAAGAGTTGAATTTTGTATCCAAAAATACAAATTTTTAATAAATAAGTGGTATTTTCGATGAAGAAAGATTTTTCTGTAAAGAAAAAAAAATGTCTACCAAATCGTTGAATTTTCAAGCCAAAAGATGTTTTCTTTAAGAAAAAAGTGTAATTTTCAACAAAAAAAGTTGAATTTCCAAACAAAAAAATGAATTCTTAACAAAAAATATAATAGTTGACATTTCAACCAAAAAATATTTTAAATTTAAATCATAAACAGTTACATTCAACAAAAAACGAATTTCCAACCAAAAAGATTTTCCACCAAAATAGTTGCATTTTCAACCCGAAAGGATGAATTTTTTACAAAACAGTTAAATCTTCAACCTGAAAATATGAATTTTCAACAAAAAAAAGCTATTTTTCCATTAAATAGTTGAATTTTCTGCCAAAAGAGTTGAATTTTGTATTCAAAAAGACAAATTTTCAATAAATAAGTAGTATTTTCGATCAAGAAAGATTTTATTGTAAAGAAAGAAAAAAAATGTCAACCAAATCGTTGGATTTTCAAGCCAAAAGGTGTCTTTTCTTTTAGAAAAAAGTGGAACTTTCAATAAAAAAGTTGCATTTCCAACCAAAAAAAAAGGAATTCTCAACGAAAAATATAATAGTTGATATTTCAACCAAAAAATATTTTTATTTTAAATCAAAAACAGTTACATTCAACCAAAAACGAATTTCAAACCAAAACAGATTTTCCACAAAAATTGTTGAATTTGAACCCAAAAAGACGATTTTTTTTAAACAGTTCAATCTTCAACATGAAAATATGAATTTTCAAGAAAAAAGTTAATTTTAAACCAAATAGTTGAATTTTCTACCAAAATAGATGATTTTTTTATGCAAAAAGATTAATTTTTAATAAATAAGTGTAACCTTCAATCAAGAATTTCTAACCAAATAGTTGAATTTTCAAGCAAAATAGTTCAATTCTCAAGTAAAGAGATACATTTTTAACTAAAATGATGAATCTTTAACCAAAAAATATTGTTTTAATCAATTATTTTAACTTTTAACCAAGTAGCTGAATTTTCAAACATAAAAGATGAATGCTCAAACAAAAAGGTGATGCTTGATATTTCAACAAAAGTAATTTTGTTTTTAAATAAAAACTGGCTTGAATTGAGCCCCAAAAAAGCAAAATTCAACAAGAAAAAAAGAATTCTCAACCAAAAATAAAATATCTGATATTTCAACAAAGAAGATTTTAATTTTAAATTAAAACTGGGTGAACTGAACAAAAAAGTGAATTCTCAACCAAACAGTTGCATTTTTAAACAAAAAACATGAAAATTTTGACCAAAAAGTAGAATTTTCATCAAAATAGTGGAATTTTTAAACAATAAAGATGATTTTTCTATCCAAAAAGACGAATGGTCAACAAAACAGTTGAATTTTCGACTAAAAACGATGACTTGTTAACAAAATAGTTGAATTTTTAACTAAAAGAGATGAATTCTGAACCAAAATTTTAACAGTAGATTTTTTAGCCCCAAAAAAACTAAGAGTTGGATAACACTATTTTAAAAAATGTCAATCCAAAAAACAATTTTTTTTAAAAGACAGTTGAATTTAAAAAAAGTTAGTTTTAAATCAAGAAAGATGACTTTTCTACCAAAAAAGATGAATTTTTAATGCAAAAGGACAAATTTTCAACAAAGCAGTTGAATTTTCTATACAAAAAAATGACATTTTTTTTACAAAATAGTTGAATTTTCAAAACAAATAAAAATTAAATTTTTAACAAAATAGTAGAATTTTTAACCAAATAGTTGAACTTTCCACCAAATGGTCGACTTTTCAAACAAAAAAAATTCAACTTTAACCAAGAACCAAATACCCGTGTGGAAAAATGACCTGACAGTCTGGTTACAGGTGTGGGCCAGATCTGGATTTATCTAGACTGTCTGTTTGGAAGATCTGATCTGGCCCAAGTCTGACGCTAATCTGGCCCAGGTCTGACCTTATCTAGACCGTCTAGTCTGGAAGGTCTGGTCTGGGCCAGGCCAGCGCCAGAACATTTTTCCACACTGGTAGTTGAATTATTGACCAAAAAAGATTTCTTTTTTCAAACAATAATAATAAAATTAAATTATGATAAAAAACTAATAAAAATAATTTTAATCAAAAGAGATGAATCCTGAACCAAAAATATAATGCTGGACTTTTCAACCGAAAATAATTGGATTTTGTTATAGAGTTCTATAATTCAGTTCGCATTTAAGCGAAAGAACGAGAAAAAGGGGAAAAAGAAGTTTTTTGAAAACAGGGGAAAAAGGGGAATAGGCAAAAAAAATTTAAATTAAAAAAAATTAAAAATCCATTATGATTTAGAGTGATGATATGATTGATGTGATTGATGATATATGATTCAGATTTGAATTTTTGCCGTTTTTATTGATTTTTTATTGTTTTTATTTTCTATATGTCTTCTAATAAAGGCATGTATTAAATTTGTATACACATTTAGAATTATCCCCTTGCATATTACCGTCACTGTAAATAATGTAATGAAAATGTTCAAACTCATTTTTGAGGAAAATAATTTTTTTGCCTTATAACATGAATCACCCTACTATACCTTCTATATACGCAGGTTTAAACGCTTCAATGAAGATCTATAATAACAAATTATTATTATGAAATTTATTTCCGATTTTCCTAGAGATGATAAATTAAACAATGACTGAAAAACAAACTGTTAGTCTGCAGCATTTCCGATTCCAATAGAGAGATATACATGACTATTCACCACTTGTGAGAAAGTGAATGACTCTCCGCCACCTGGCGGTCAGTCGCCAAGTTGACTCGAGAGCGCGCGAATTTTAAAATTGATGATGCGCGGCCAAGGTGTGCAGTGATGAGGATTTAGCTAGCAGTCTAGCTGAGCGGCGGCGATCCAAGATCCAAGATCCAAGTTCTATTACAACGAAGCTAGAGTTTAGTTTAGGGTCTGGGAAAAAGGTGGGGTGAAGACTGTGAAGAATGACGGAGGACAAGGGAGAGAGGAGGAACGAAGTACTACACGTGTCGCTGCAGCGGGGTGTTGACCCCAATTTTTTCACGTGACGTAACCACCAAAGGGTTGAGAAAGAGTCGACTCTTCCAGTTTCACTTCATCGCGCCGTTTATTTCATTTCAAGTCCTTTCGTTTCATTTTATTCTATTTTATTATATTTTAGATCGATCGTTTTATTTTTTATCACTTTAATTTCGCTCCTGAAGACAAGGATGTTTTTCCAACTTGAAAAATGACTTTTGAGTAAGGGGGGGGGGGGCAATTTGTCTATGCTGTCTTACATGGGGGGGGGGTCAAAATCATTTAAGAAAAATTTTGAATCTTCTAACCTAATATTTTAAAAGTATTAAAAATGAACTTCCATATTTATTTAAACTATTATTTTTTAGTCTATAAATTATCAAAATTCCTATTTATAGCAGGGTTCATAGTCTATCTCCTTTTTCTCGTTTTTACATTTGAATGCGAACTGAATTGAAAATTAAAATTTAAAGTTCATTCTGTTTGGTTAAAATGTCTACTATTAAATTTCAGGTTTAGAATTAATATTTTTTTAGGTAAAAATGGTATTATTTGTTTCAAAATTTACTTATTTTTTTAAAGATTCAACAATTTTGTTAAAAAATGATTCTTTTTAGTTGAAAATTTGTCTTTACCAAACAATATTCTTGGGTTGAAAATTCAACTACTTTTTTGCACATTCGTCTTTTTTTTAATTTCAAAATGCAACCATGTGATTAAAAATTAAAACGTGTTGATTGAAAACGAACTTTTTTGTTGAAAATTTACATTTTCGGGTTGAAAATGTAACTGTTTGAAAATTCGTCTTTTTAGATTGCAAATTCAACTCTTCGGTTGAAAGTTGAATTACTTTCTTAAAAAATCATTTTTTTGTTGAAGGTTCATAATTTTAGTGAAAAATTCATGACCTTGGTTCAAAATTGAACTATTTTAATAAAAAGTAGTTGTTTTTTTTTTGTTAAAAATTAATTTCTTAGCTAAACATTTAATTACTTGGTTGAAAATTCAACTTTTTGGTGGAAAATTCAACTTTTTTTATAAAGATTTGTCCGTTTGTCCTGAAAATTGAACATTTTGGTAGAAAATTCGTTTTTTTTCAAATGAAAATTAAACTATTCTAACTATGTGGTTCAAAATTTACGTAATATGTTGAAAATTCAATTTTTTTGTACAAAATAATTAATATCCTTCGTTGAAAATTCAATCAACTGGTTACAAATGTATCTTTTTTGTTGAGAATGCATCTTTTTAAGTAAAAATTAATCTTCTAGGTTGAAAATTCATATTTTTAGTTGAAATTTATTGTCTTTGACTGAAAAATCCTTCTTTTTTAATAATGCAACTTTTGTTAAAAATTCAACAGTTTTTTATTAAAAATGAAAATCTTTTCTTCATTTAAATATGAACTATTACATTTATTGTTGAGAATTCATCTTTTTGGGATGAATATACAACTCTTTGGTTGAAAGTTGATCTACTTTCTTAAAAATTTATTTTTTTGTTGAAGATTAATAATTTTAGTGGAAAATTCATCTTTTTGATTAAAAATTGAATTATTTCGATCAAAATCAATTGTTTTGGTAAAAATTAATGTTTTTAACTAAAATTTTAACTACTTGGCTGAAAATTCTACTTGTTGGTTAAAAATTCATATTTTTTGTCAAAAATTAAATCTTTGTAGAAAATTAGTCTTTTTGTCTTCAAAATTTAACCATTTGATAGATAATTCAATTAATTGATAGAAAATTCAAATGTTTATTCGAAAATTCGTATTTTTAATGAAAATTAATTATATTAAATGAAAATTTAACTATTTCATTTTTTATTCATAATTGATCTCTTTAGTTTCAAAATTCAACTATTTGGTTGAAAATTGATGTAATATGTTGAAAATTAAACTAATTGATTAAAATGTTATGTGTTTTGTTGAGAATTCGTCCTTTTTCATAGAAAATAAATCTCTTGGTAGAAATGTTATCTTTCTTGGTTTAATTCAACGTTTTTTTTTTATTTTAAATGAAAATATGTTCTTGGTTGAAATATCAACTATTACATTTTTTGTTGAGAGTTCATCTTTCTTGGTTGTAATTTGGAATTAGTCTCTCCACCTCAAAATAATTGGACATACAAAAAATAAAAAAAACTGAAATTATTAAAAGCAAAACTTGATACCCCCTGAATTTCGATTTTTAACATTTTCAATTCTCAATTATTTATGGAGATCCTATCATTATGAAAAAATATTACAGGAAATTCATTATAGGCCTATAATGACTTTCCTATTTCTTATAATTTATTTGCGATTCTAGAAAATTCATGATAGAAAATCATTATAAGAAAATCAGTATAGAAATAAATAATGTTAAAATATGGAAAAAAATTCATGCAAAAAATATAGAGAAACTACAAGCGAATGATTTATTTATTTACAGAACAAAATTGGCAAAGATTTTAAGTTTGATTTTAAGAGATTTCAAGGAAGTTCCAAAATTTCTAGAAATTTGACAGTTTTTTTCTTCAAAGAACTTTAATGAATAAGATTAATTTAATTTATATTTGAGAGATTTTGAATGATTTTAAATTATTTTTAATGACTTTTTACGATTCACAAAGATTTCAATGGATTTTAAAGGATTTCAAGAGAATTACAAAATTTCGAGGGATGTCAACGAATTTTGTAGGATTTCCAAACATTTGAAGGAATTTTAAAAAATTTCACAAGATTCAGAGGATTTTATGGGACCTCAAAGTATTTCAAAGATTTTAGGGGATTTTAAAAATGTCAACAGATTTCTAGATAACTTTAGGGAACACTGAATGAATTCAATGTATTTTATTTACCTTTTTACCTTTTTTGTTGATTTAAAAAATATTTTTAATGCTCGAAAATGCAAGTACTAAATTTTTACACAACTAAAATTATCTCTTTTTATATTACCATCATCGAAAATTTTCATTTTCCTCAAGGAAAATAATAATTTGTTCCTACTTGTTTCACATTTTTCAATAATAAGTAACTTTTTAATTTACTTACTGTATCTTGTAATCGGGACACCGTATGTCAAATTCTTATAGGAAATGTGAAACAAGTAAGATAAAATGATTATTTTCCTCAAAAACTGGTTTAAAAATTTTCATATAATGATGCACAATAATTATAATGTAAAATACGATAATTCTATAAGAAGATAAAAACAACAAAAGATCAATAAAAAAGACAAAACTCAAAAACAGGACCTCCAAATCATTTTTTTATCTTATAAAATGAACTTCTTCTTGACTTATTCCTGACCTACGGTGGCCGTAGGTGAGGAAAAACCTGGAAATCAGGGAAAAGTCGGACAATTTTATTGGCCAGGTAAGTTCAGAGAAAAATCTGGGATTAGAAATTAGAAATTTTTCAATTTTTATTTGAAATTGTTTTATTCCGATTATAAAAAATTCTATTTTAAAATTTTTACAAAATTAAGATTCTGGTCTTTGAATATTAATATAACATTATTGTTAGTAATTTATTTGCTTCGTACGTCTATTTTTTTTGCAGTTGCTTACTCCTGCTGATTATATTTGTTGTTGAAAATTTTATTATTTGGTTGAATATGCAATAATTTTTTTTTAAATGCATCCTTTTTGTTTGAAAATTCAACTATTTTGGTAGAAAATAAACTTTTTGTTGACAATTTATACTATGGTGTTGAAATTTCAACTATTTTTTTTAATATTCGTATTTTTCAGTTGTATTCAACTGTTTTTTGTTATTCATTGAAAATCGATCTTTTTGGTTGAAAATTGAACTATTTTTGGTAGAAAATTAATTTTTTGTTGACAAATTATATTATGGTGTTGAAAATTCATCTATGTTTTTATTAACATTCGTCTTTTTTCGTTGTATTCAACTGTTTTTCATTATTTGTTGAAAATCAATCTTTTTTATAATTAAAAATTGAACTACTTAAAAGAAGATTAAACCACTTTGTTAACAAATTCTTTTTTTGTTTGAAGATTCATCATTTTAGTTGAAAATTCATCTCTTGGGTTAAAAAATCGTTTTTTTGTTGTTGAAAATTAATTATTTTAACTAAATATTTAACTATTCCAGTTGAAGATTTAAAATTTTAGTTTGAAATTCACCTCTGGTTGAAATATTTTGTTGAACATTGATCTTTTCTATTTATTTCTCTGGTTGAAGATTCATCTCTTTGGTTGAAAATTTAACTATTTTTTGAAAATTTGTTTTTTGATTTTGATTATAAATTAATTTTTCGGAACTGGAAACGTAACTTTTCCCTTCTTGGTTGAAGATTCATCATTTTAGTTGATAATTTATTCCTTGAGTTAAAAAATCGTTTTTTTGTTGTTGAAAATCAATTATTTTAACTAAATATTTAACTATTCCAGTTAAAGATTTAAAGTTTTATTTTAAAATTCACATCTGGTTAAAATATTTTGTTGAACATTGATCTTTTCTATTTATTTCTCTGGTTGAAGATTCATCTCTTTGTTTGAAAATTTAACTATTTTTTGAAAATTTTCATTTTTTTTTATTTTCATTGAAAATTAATTTTTCTGAACTGGAAACGTACTTTTCCCTTTTTGGTTGAAGATTCATCATTTTAGTTGAAAATTCATCTCTTGGGTTAAAAAATCGTTTTTTGTTGTTGTTGTTGAAAATTACATATTTTAACTAAATATTTAACTATTCCAGTTAAAGATTTAAAATTTTAGTTTCAAATTCACCTCTGGTTAAAATATTTTGTTGAAAATTGATCTTTTCTATTTATTTCTCTGGTTACAGATTCATCTCTTTGGTTGAAAATTCAACTATTTTTTGAAATTTTTAATTTTTTTTTTAAATTAAAAATTAATTTTTCTTAACAGTAAACGTTACCTTTCCATTTTTGGTTGAAGATTGATCTTTTTCAGTTGGAAATTTTTTTTATGTAAAAAAATCTTCTTCTTGGCTTAAAATTTCCTCTTTTTTGCTGAAAAATGCAACTTTTCGTCGAAAATTAATTTTTTTGTTGATAATTCATATTTTCGGGTTGAAGATTCAACTGTTTAACAGAAAATGTATCTTTGGCTTAAAGGTTCAAGAATTTGGATAGACTTGTTTTCTTTCTGGTCTGAAAAATCTTTATTTGTTGAAAATTCCTCGTTTTATTTGGAAAACTCAATATTTCAGTTGAAAATTCATCTCTTTGGTAGAAAATTAATTTTTTTACTGAAAATTCAACTTTCCCATGTTTGGTTGTAAAAGTATTTGGTTAAAAATTCATTTTTTTTATATTGGTTTAAATATTTATGTATTTTCTTGAAAATTCGTATTTTTTGGTAGAAAATTAATCTTCTCGGTTGAAAATTCAACTTTTTGGTTTTAAAATTCATCTCCTTCGACAGAAATTTCATATTTTTTAGAGTTGACTAAGAACCGAACTTAATTGAAAATTTGACCATTTGGTTGACAATTGTTTTGTTTTTTTAATTAATTTTTCTTTATAACAAAAATTACCTTTTTCAGTCAAAAAATTTATTATTAGTTTCAGAATTCAAACATTTGTTAGAAAATTCGCCTTTTTTGGTTGAAAATTAATCTTCTTGGTAAAAATTCATCTTTTTTGTTTTAAATATCAACTATCACATCATGGTTAAGAATGCATCTTTGTAGGTTGAAAATTCATCTCTTTCGCTTCAAAATTCAACTATTTAGTTGAAACAGCAATAAATTCCATCCTTCTTGGGCACAAATTCATTTTTGTTGTTGTTGAAGATTCATTATTTTACTTGAAAATTCCACTGTTTAGTTGAAAAGTCTACTATTATATTTTTAATTTAGAATTTTGTTGTTAGAAATTTTATTATTTGGTTGAAAATTTAATTTTTTTCTTAGACATTTTATTATTTTCTTGAAAAATGAATTATCTTCTTAAAAAATTAAGAATTTTGTTAAAAAATCATCCTTTTGGGTAGAAAATTTAACTGTCTGTTTTGTAGAAAATTCGTCTTTTTGGCTTGCAAATTCAAAAGTTTGATTGCATGTTTTTTCTTTCTTGACTGCAAAATCTTTTTTCGTTGAAAATTCAGCCGTTTTGTTAAAAATTCGTCTTTTTGAACGGAAAATTAACTTTTTGGTTGTAAGTTCACATTTCTTGTTGAAAATTTAACTATTTTGTTAAAAAGTAATATTTTTTGGTAAAAAATTCAACTGCTTTGTTGAACATTGTTCCTTTTGTATTGAAAATTCATCTTTTACGGTAGGCAAGTAATTACTTTTGTTGAAATAAATAAATTATAAATTTCATTTTGAAAACTTTTAAATTCATTTATGGAAAAGATTTGATTTTAAAAATGTTGTGAGATTAAAATGCTGGTCTTTGAATATCAATGGCCAGGGAAAATGAAAAATTATTCAGGAAAAAGTCAGGGAATTTTGAAAATGAAGTTTTTCAAAATTTTGTTCTTCTGCAAGAAAAACGAGGATAATTCATCCGAAATTGTTTTTCCTCGCGGACGTGTGGCATTAGCATGCATTGTCATTTGCATGCTAGGCACCTTAGTGGTCAACCAAAGGTTAGGGAAAATGCTTACCACAGGAAGCAGTCTAGTAAAAATGAAAATGGCGACACAGTTTTTCCCACTGTATCACAATGAAAGTGAATTGCAGACATGAAATAAAAATAGAAAACCTATATATAGCACCGCGAAAACAAGACTAAAAAGTAAATAAAAAATGGAATTCTAAAATATATGTCAAGGGCAACAAATAAAAATGGGTAAATATTGGTATGCAATGTTTCTTCATTTTTCGGAAAACGTATTGTAAAATTATGGCATGCATAAAAAATCATTGATGTGAAATTTGTTGCACATCATTTTGAAGAATGAAAATTTTCATTGTAGGGAAATGGGGTCATTTTTCACGGAAATAGGGGAATAATAGGGGAAAATATTATTTTACATAAAATGAATGCAGATACCATATTGAATTTGTAACCGAAAGAGATTAATTTTCAAAACAAAAAGACGAATTCTCAACAAAAAAATTCAAATTTCAAGGTGAAAACGTGAATGTTTTAGAAAACAGTTGACTTTTAAACCCAAAAAGATAAATTTTTAACAAAAAAGTTACATTTCAATCATGATATATGAATTTTCAGTCATGAAATATGAATTTTCAATCATGAAATATGAATTTTCCACCAAATAGTTGAATTTTCAACAACAAAATAATTTTAACTAAACGTTTGCATTTACAAAGAAATTGTTGAACTTTCATACGAAAGAGACGAATTTTCCACAAAATAGTTGAACTTTTGATAAAAAAATTGAATTTTCAACCTACAAAGATGAATATTCAATAAAGTAGAATTCGCAACAAAATAGTTAAATTTTCAACATAAGGAGTTAATTTTCAACAAGATGAACTTTCAACTATAGTATACAACTTCTTTACCATAAAAAATGAATTTTCGATACAGAAGGAAGAATTTTCAACAAGACAGTTTATTTTTTTTTAACTAAATAATTGAATTTCCAACTTAAAAAGATTCATTTTCAACTAAATGGTTGAATTTTCAAGAAAATATGGTTTAAAACTTCAACCAAAAACAGTAACATTTTCAACCAAATAGTTTAATTTTCAACAAAAAAGTTCATTTTTATCCAAGAAAGATGACTTTTCTACCAAAACAGACAAATTTTCTAGCTAGAAAGACGAATGACAAACGAAACAATTGATGTTTCGACCCAAAAAATGACTTATTAACATAATAAATGGACTTTCAAAAAAAGGATTAAATTTTCAATAAAATAGTTGAATTTTTACTCAAATAGTTGAATTTTCAATCAAATAGTTGAATTATAGACCAAGAAGATTAATTTTACGCCGTAAAAAGAATTTTCAACAAAATACATGAATTTTTAACTAAATACTTGAGTTTTCAGATAAAAAGATAACTTTTCAACTAAAAATAGAATAGATAAAAGTTCACTTTGAAAAATTTATTTTCAACAAACAAAAAATGAATTTTGAACAAAGAAGATTAATTTTCAAGACGAATTTTTGAACAAACTACATCAGTTTTCAACCAATTAGTTGAATTTCTCCAAAAAGATGAAATTTTAACCCAATAGTTAAATTTTCAACCAAAAATATAAATTTTCTACCAGGAAGATTAATTTTTAACGAAATAGTGGCATTTTTAAGCCAATAAGATGACTTTTTGTACAAAACAGTTGAATTTTCAACTCGAAAATATGAATCTTCAGTCAGTTGAATTCAATGAAAAAGACGATTTTTAACAAAGCAGTTGAATGCTCAAACAAAAAGATGAATTTTCAACAAAGAAGACTAATTTTGTACCAAAAAAAGACGAATTTTCAACAAAATACATGAATTTTCAACCAAATAGTTGGATTTTCAATCAAAAAAGATGGATTTTTAACCAAATAGTTAAATTTTCGACCAAAGGGATGAATGTTTAACCCGAAATTGGGGATTTTCAACAAAAAAGTTCATTTTAAACCAAATACTTTAATTTTCTATAGAATTGTTAAATTTTCAAAGTAAAGAGTTGAATTTTTTACCAAAAAGATTAATTTTCATCAAAAAATATAATAGTTGATATTTTAACAACAACAAAAAATTTTAATGATAAATTAAAAACTATTGAATTAATTACAAAAACAGACGAATTTTCAACCAAATAGTTGGATTTTCAAACAAAAAAGATGAATTTTTAACCAAATAGTTAAATTTTCGACCAAAGGGATGAATTTTTAACCCGAAATTGTGAATTTTCAACAAAAAAGGTAATTTTCAACCAAATACTTAAATTTTATATAAACTTGTTGAATTTTCAAGCTAAAGAGCTGAATTGTTTACCAAAAAGAATTCGCATCAAAAAATATAATAGTTGATATTTCAACTAAAAAATATTTGAATGATAAATTAAAAACTTTTGAATTAATCACAAAAACAAACGAATTTTCAACAAAATACAAAAATTTGCAACCAAATAGTTGGATTTTCAAACAAAAAAGATGGATTTTTAACCAAATAGTTAAATTTTCGACCAAAGGGATGAATTTTTAACCCGAAATTGTGAATTTTCAACAAAAAAGGTTAAGTCGCTAACCGGCCAAAAATGGCCGATTAAGTTAAACAGCGATTATACTACTTTAATCCCGGTTTAAAAGATAGTAGAACGAAATGTACTGATTAAATAAAGTTAATCAAGAAATAAAATTGAATCACGGTTGTTGGAATCGGCCCTTATCATAATAGATTTTGAATACTTCTGTTATTTCATAAATTTAATACACTTTGAAATTGAATATCTTTCACAATTACCAAGCAAATATTGATTGACAAATTTCTTCCCGGTGTTAGTAGAAGGACAGAGACGAAGGTCTATAGTTTGTTCGGGCTTATAAGATTTTCTAATGCTTTTACCATGTTGGCTACACCCATTGAAATATTTCGTCATTCTAATGAATTTTTCTGGTACATATATCAGTCGATATAATCCAAAATCATCAGTTATCTTTCACGAAATCTGACAAGAAAAATAGAGATCCGTCTGTCTCTCTGTGTGGGTGTGTGTGCCAAAACAAAGTTATTCATGCAGAAAAGACATACAAATTTGTTATTGATCATTTTTTGACGGGACGCGTAGTTCTTGTTTTATTTGTGAAGAACAACATTACAATTAAACCCATTAAATTTTTTGACAAATAGCTTAAGCTGTGATATAATAGACAAAGTGTGTTCAACCAAAACAATCTACAAATTTTTTTTATACATTTTTGTTATAAAAATACCTCAAAAATAATAAAATAAACTTTTCGTAAAAACGACACAAGCTACAATAACATTTTATTTCACAAATCTTTTCGTCTAAATTATATATACAAACTTTTTTAGAAACACTTTGAGCTGGGATGTGTCTTTTTGGTTCAAATCGAAAAAATTAACATTGGAAATAAACAATTTAAATTTATGGAAGAAAGACACAACTTGCAAGAAAATGTTTAATAACAAAATTGTGCTTTTTTATAGGATGTACACTTTTTTAATTATAAAAAAAAGACAATTAAAATACGTATGTTTCAATTCCAATGCATATTATGGTACATAAATAAATATAATATACATTTGATATAATAGTGTTAAACATAATGTAGGAAAGTTCGCATTTTGGACAAAATCTAGTGCTAAGCACGAGATACGTGATGAGAATGTGTTCGTTAAACCGAAGGAGCTTTAACAAAAGAGAATTTACAATCGCTAAATTACAGTTGTCGATTCTTTTACCTATAATTTGAAAAGGTGTTTTTCTTTTGTATATCATCGTCCACTATGATCAAGGTATATTCATGTTACGTGAAAAAGGTCCAGAATATAAATGTTTTGTTACATTTTGGTTTTCCGATGATTGTCAATCGAGAACCAAGAATTCTTTTCAAGTTTTTTCGAATTTCAGAATTTTTTGTCAAAGTTTGTTACAGATGGGTGAAAGTCTTGTCAATTAATGTTATGCTTTCTACTAAAATTATCCGACAATAAACTAACACTGATTCAAAAACTGCATATGAGACACTGATTAACAATTTCCGTAATTATTAAAAAGAATTTCTAATAGAAAATGTCACAATCTGCCGTTTGATCGTATAGAAAAAGGCTATTTATTGCGATGAGACTGGTCTACAATTTATTAATATTGATGATAATTGATAAATAAATAATCAAGCCAGTAAATTACCATTTTTAGCAAGTTTAGTCAAAACTTTTCTATATGCTTTATGGAAAAAAAACTCTTGCCGAAAATTTTTTAATTTTTATTAAATTTTAGGAGAATCATAATTATTAAGTTCAAGCAAGATATTACGCATAACAATAATATTTACGAAATTTTGAATCCAAGAGTGATTCGAGTGCTGAAGCCTCATTTACTTATTCATAATTTTTACATTCTCATCATTTATGATTGAGAAAGTATTAGTACATCGAACTTTAGCACGCTTTTTTACGGTCCTTCATGAAAGAACGGGTTCGTTAACCAGCCATTTTGGATAGAAACTCAAAATCGTAAAGCATTTTCAAAATTGTTGAGACCATTTTTTCAAGATTTAAAAATTCTATGTACGCTTATTCGTATGAATCAGAAACGCGAACAATTTATTTATATGACTTTTTACGATAAAAAGAACATTCTCAGAGTTATAGCATGTACAAAATTAAAAAAAAAATAATTAGAAAATGAAAAGTTTGAGTCAAATAACGCACGATATGTGAAAAATTCGAGAAAAGAAGAAAGTGGCTTTTTGAAAGCTCTACAAGATTATCGCATCAAATTTTGTAATTTTCTTGAGCAATCGAAAATTCAAATTTTGATCGATCAAAATATAATGAAAAATCAAAAATTTAACTTTATTGTCAAACTATGCAAGATACAAAAAAAGATGATGGGAAAACAATTGTGCTCCTGAGAAACATAGACAAATTTTTCAATGATCACTTCTTGATAGGACGCGCAGTTTTTGTTTTATTCGTAAGAAAACAATAATGAAAATAAAAAAATAACATTTTTGGACAAACGACACAAGCTACGGAAAAAAATTAGACAAAAGTTGCTTACCCAAAAAGAGCTACAAATTTCTTATTGATGTTATTTGTTATTAATTCTTTTTCGATAGCATGCGTAGCTTTTTTAAATCATGAAAAGTAGCATTGAAAACAAAACAAAAATTAAATTCTTGGAAAAAGGGCTGTTATGCGCTGATAACGTTCAGGATCAGGATCGCCAATATTAACACGTAATATATTTATATAAGCTTTATTTAAACAAGTTACGAGATGAATTACAAGTGAGGGATGACGAAGAACTGCCCGAACCAACCCGAAGGGGCGGTTTATATGGTAGCGTATCGATTAGCGCTTCCAGTACCTTCTACTAGACATACAAGCCACAAGAAGTACATGCGCAATTACAAGCGTACATTGTATTGATTATTCTATATCAAGATTACAAAGGGAGTATTATTATCATTACATCACTTATAAGCAAAGCACAACAACAAAAAAACAATTTTTCAATAAAATAGCTCAATTTTCAACCAAAGAGGTGAAACTTAAAAGAAAATAATTTTTAACAAAGTTGTAACCAAGTAGGCGAATTTTCAACCAAGAAAGATTTTAATTTTTAAAATAAAAAGCAGTCGAACTCACCCAAAAAAGACGAATTTTCAACAAAAAAATAAATTTTTATTACAAAGTATTGCAACTTTCAACCAAGTAGTTGAATTTTCAAACAAAAAATATAAATTTTCAACCAAATAGTTTAATCTTCAACTAATAAAGTGAATTTTTAACAAAGTATTGTTCAACTTTCAACCAAGAAGTTGAATTTTCAAACAAAAAAGATGAATTCTCTAAGAATAATGTATTAGTTAATATTTCAACAAAGAAATATTTTAATTATAAAAAAAAGTAGTTAGATCCTTAACCAAAACAGATTATGTTCAACAAAGCAGTTACATTTTAAACAAAAATGATAATTTTTTGTTTTTAAGCTTAAAAGACGAATTTTCTACAAAACAACAAAAAATTAACTTAAAAACGTTAATTTTCTACCAAATAGTCAAATAGTAACATTTTCAAGGAAATAGTTCAATTTTCAACCAAATAGTTGAATTTGCAACGATAAAAGATAAATATTATCAACCAAATGTTTGAATTTTTAAGTCTACAGGACGATTTTTTAAAAAGATAGTTGAATTTTCAACCCAAAAACGGAAAATAGTTTACCAAATAGTTGAATTTTAAATTTATAATGACTACATTTTCAAAAAAAAATTAAACAGTTAAATTTTTAGATTAAAAATTAATTGTCAACCACATAGTTGAATTTTCAATTTATGAAGGCTACATTTTCAAACAAAAATTGAATAGTTAAACTTTTAGATAAAAAAATTAATTTTCAACAAAACAGTTGAATTTTCAATTTATAAATGGTATATTTTCAACCAGACATTGAATAGTTGAATTTTTAGATAAAAAAATTAATTTTCAACAACAAAAAAAGAATTTTCAACAAAATAGTTGTATTATGAACCAAGAAAGATGAATTCTGTATGAAAAATTATAATAGTCTATATTTCAGCCGAGAAAGATTTTAATTTTAAATAAAAATCAGTTGAATCCTTAATCAAAACAGATTAATTTTCAACCACAGTTGTCTTTTGAACCAAAAAATACGAATTTTCAATCAAATATTTTAATTTTCAACTTACAAAGGCTACGCTTTCAAACAAAAATTGAATAGTTAAACTTTTATATAAAACAAATTAATTTTCAACAAAATAGTTTAATTTTGTACCAAGAAAAATGAATTCTCAACAAAATAGTTGAATTTTGAACTTACACAGACTACATTTTCAAACAAAAATTAAATAGTTAAACTTTTGTATAAAAAAAAATAATTTTTAACAACAAAAAACGAATTTTCAACAAAAAATTCGATTCTTCAATTCATAAATGATATATTTTCAACCAGACATTGAATAGTTTAATTTCTAGATATAAAAAAACTAATTTTCAACAAAATAGTCGAATTTTCAATTTTTAAATGGTATATTTTCAACCACATTAAATAATTGAATTTTTAGAATCAAAAGTTAATTTTCAACCAAAAAAGAAATGAATCTTCAACAAAATAGATTAATTTTGAACCAAGAAAGATTTAAATTTTAAATAAAAAGCAGTTGAATCCTTAACCAAAACAGATTACTTTTTAACCAAACAGTTGCATTTTGAACAAAAAAAAGATGAATATTCAACCAAATAGTCAATTTTCCCAATTTTCCAAATTAAACCCAAAAGCGTGAATTTTTTACCAAATACTTAAAATTTCAAGGATATAATTGAATTTTCAAAACTAAAAAGATGAAATTTCTTACAAATAGTTGAATTTTCAATATATAAAGAACAAATTTTCAAGCAAAAATTGAATAGTTAAATTTTTAGATAAAAAAATTAATTTTCAACAAAAAAAAAGAATTTTCAACAAATACTCGAATTTTCAATTTATAAATGGTATATTTTCAACCAGACATTGAAAAGTTTAATTTGTAGATAAAAAAATTAATTTTCAATACAAAAAAATTAATTTTCAACAAAATGGGTGAATTTTGAACGAAGAAAGATGAATTCTCTACGAAAAATTGTATTAGTCTATATTTCAACACAGAAAGATTTTAATTTTAAATAAAAAGCAGTTGAATCCTTACCCAAAACAGATTAATTTTCAACCAAATAGTCGAATTTTCAACCAAAAACGATGAATTTTCAACCAAATAATTAAATTTTCTACTCAAAAGTTGAACTTTTAACTCAAAAATATGATTTTTCAGCAAAAAAGTTAATTTGAAACAAAAAAGTGGAATCAGTATTGCTTTAATCGTCAAGTTTCGAGAAACTTATGAATGAGAGTGTTGTATTTTTTCGATAGTTGATAAATAATTTATCATAAATTATTCGAGGTCAGTGGAAGGAACATACACGTGCATTGTGCATTGTAAAAGCTAAAAATCTGAAATTACATCAAAATCAACAAAGAATATTTGCTATTTTTTGTTCAAATAAAAAAAAGTGGTATACTGTTATAAAGTATGGAAGATCACCCAAAAAGGGTATTTTCAACTTATTATTATTATTATAAATATATCGATAATTTTAACTAATCAAGTGCTCTTTTGAAAAAATATTTCTTAAAATTTTTACTAAATAACAAAGAAAAAAGTCGCAACTTGAAAATTTAAAAAATTGAAGTTTTAAAAAAATAGTTGAATTAAAAATAATAATAATTTTCAATCCAACATTTACAACCAAATAGCAGAACTAATTTTCTATCCAAAAAGTCGAATAGTAAACAAAAACAGTAGAACTTTCGACGACAAAATATAACTTTCTAACCAAATAATTTAATTATCAAAAAATAATTAAACTTTCATCCAAATAATTCAATTTTTAATCAAATAACTGAATTTTCAACCTACAAAGATGATTTTTCAACCAAGAAGATACATTTTCTAACGAAATACAAATTTTTAATATATTTGTTAAAATTTTGAACCCGTTGAATTCAACTCAAAAAGACGATTTTTTTTAAATACGTGAATTTTCATCGAAACAGTTGAATTTATATCTTCTCAGAAAAAATTTTCAACCAAAAATTGAACAGATAATTTTTTCGGATAAAAGAATTAATTTTTTACAAAATATAGTTCAACCTTCAACCAAAAAAGATGAATCTCAACGCAAAATGTAATAGTTGATATTTCAACTAAGAAAGATTTTAATTGAATGATGAATTTTTGAAGAAGATAGTAGAATCCCTAACCAAAATAAATTAATTGCATTTTCAACTAAAAAAGATGAATTTTCAAACAAATAGTTGAATTTTCAACTAGGAAAGATTAATTATGATAGTAATTATAAAAGAAATTTTTCAGCCAAAAAGATTAATGTTTTTGAAGATAGATGAATTTTGATCCGAAAAATGTGAATTTTCTAAAAAACAGTTGAACTTTCAGCCATATATTTGAATTTTTAACAAAAAAAAAAGCATTTTCAGCAAAATAGACGAATTTTCAATTTTTGAATGGTATGTTTTCAACCAAACATTGAAAATTTGAATTTTAAGATAAAAAAATTAATTTTCATCAAAAAAAAAATTTTTTTTCAACAAAATAGTCGAATTTTCAATTAATAAATGGTATATTTTCAACCAGACATTGAATCGTCAAATTTTTCGATGGAAACAATTAATTTTCAACCAAAAAAAAAGAATGTTCAACAAAATAGTTGTATTTTCAACCAAGAAAGCAGAATTCTCTGTGAAAAATGTAATAATTGATATCTAAACCAAGAAAGATTTTAATTTAAAATAAAAAGCAGTTGAATCCTTAACTCAATCAGATTTATTTTCAACCACAGTTGTATTTGGAACGAAAAAAGACGAATTTTCAATCAAATAGTTGAATTTTCATCGTATAAAGGCTACACTTTCCAACAAAAATTGAATAGTTAGATTTTTAGATAAAAAAATGAATTTTCAACAAAAGAAAAATGAATTTTCAACAAAATAGTCGAATTTTCAATTTATAAATGATATAATTTTAACCAGACATTGAATAGATGAATTTTCAGATTAAAAAAATGAATTTTCAACAAAATAGTCGAATTTTCGATTTATAAATGGTATAATTTTAACCAGACATTGAATAGTTTAATTTTCAGATAAAAATAACTAATTTTCAACAAAATAGATGAATTTTCAATTTTTAAATGGTATATTTTCAACCAAATATTGAATAGTTTAATTTTTAGATAAAGAAACTAATTTTGAACAAAATGGTCGAATTTTCAATTTTTAAATGGTATATTTTCAACCAGATATTGAATAGTTTAATTTTTAGATAAAAACATTAATTTTCAACACCAAGAAAAACGAATTTTCAACAAAATACTCCAATTTTCAATTTATAAATTGTATATTTTCAACCAGGCAATTAAATAGTTTAATTTTTAGATAAAAAATTTAATTTTCAGCAAAAAAAAAAATAATAATTTTGAACAAAATAGTTGAGCTTTGAACCAAGAAAGATGAATTCTCTGCGAAATATGTAATAGTTGACATCCAAACCAAGAAAGATTTTAATTTTAAATAAAAAGCGGTTGTTGTATTTTGAACCAAAAAAGATGAATTTTTAACCAAATAATTGAATTTTCAATTTATACAGGCTACATTTTGAAACAAAAATTAAATAGTTAAATTTTTAGATAAAAAATTAATTTTCAACAAAATAGTATAATTTTCAGTTTATATATGGTATATTTTTAACCATATTGAATAATTAAATTTTTGGATTAAAAAGTTATTTTTTTATTAAAAAAAAATGAATTTTCAACGAAATAGGTGAATTTTGAATCAAGAAAGATGAATTCTCTACGAAAAATTATAATAGTCTATATTTCAACCGACAAAGATTTTAATTTTAAATAAAAAGCAGTTGAACCCAAATAGGCGAATTTTCCACCAAAAAGGTTGATTTTCAACAAAAAAGGCTGATTATCAACCAAATTTTTGAATTTTAATCCCAAAAGCGTGAATTTTCTACCAAATAGTTAAATTTTCACGGAAACAGTTTTATTTCCAAACCAAAAAGATGAATTTTCTACCAATCAGTCGAATTTCCAACTCGAAAATCTGAATTTTCAGCAAAAAAGTAAATTTAAAACCCAAAAGTGGAATCAGTATCGCTTTAATCAAGTTTCAAGAAACTTATGAATTAGAGTCTTGTATTTTGAACCAACCAAGATCAATTTTCAATCAAATAGTTAAATTTTTAATTTATAAAGACTACATTTTCAAACAAAAATTGAATAGTTAAGTTTTCAGACAGAAAAATTAATTTTCAACAACAAAAAAATGAATTTTCAACAAAATAGGTGAATTTTGAACCGAGGAAGATAAATTCTCTACGAAAAATTATAATAGTCTATATTTCAACTGAGAAAGATTTTAATTTTAAATAAAAAACAGTTGAATCCAAATAGTCGAATTTTCAGCAAAAAAGTAAATTTAAAATCAAAAAGTAGAATCAGTATCGCTTTAATCAAATTTCAAGAAACTCATGAATGAGAGTCTTGTATTTTTAAAAAAAAAATATGAATTTTCAATTTATGAAGACTAAATTTTCAAACAAAAATTAAATAGTTAAATTTTTATATAAAAAATTTGATTAAAAGAAAACGAATTTTCAACAAAATAGTTGTATTTTGAACCAAATAGTTGACTTTTCAACGAAAAAAGATGAATTATCAACCCAATTTTTTAATTTAATTCCAAAAAGACGAAGTTTTTGAAAGACAGTTGAACTTTTAACCCAAAAACGTGAAACAGTTAAATTTTCAACCACACAGTTGAATTTTTAGATAGAAAAATTAATTTTCACACAAAAAAATTGATTATTAACCAAATATTTTAATTTTAAACACAAAAGCGTGAATTTTATACCAAATAGTTCAATTTACGAGGAAATAGTTGAATTTTCCAACCAAAAGGATGAATTTTCTACCAAACAGTTGAATTTCCAATTCGAAAATATGAATTTTCAGCAAAAAAGTAAATTTAAACCAAAAAGTGGAATCAGTATCTCTTTAATCAAGTTTCAAGAAACTTATGAATTAGAGTCTTGTATTTTGAACCAACCAAGATGAATTTTCAACCAAATATTTGAATTTTCAATTTAGGGAGACTACATTTTCAAACAAAAATTGAATGGTTAAATTTTTAGATAAAAAAAAAAATAATTTAAAAAAAAAAACATATTTTCAACAAAATTGTTGAATTTTGAACCAAGAAAGATGAATTCTCTAGGAAAAATGATAATAGTCTATATTTCAATCGAGAAAGATTTTATTTAAAATAAAAATCAGTTGATTCCTTAACCAAAACAGATTAATTTTCAACCACAGTTGTATTTTGAACCAAAAAAAGATGAATTTTTAATGAAATAGTTGAATTTTCAACAAAAAAATATGATTACCAACCAAATGTTTGAATTTTCAAGCCTAAAGGACGATTTTTTAAAAAGATAGTTAAATTTTGCACCCAAAAACGGAAATTTTCCAGAAAATAGTGAAATTTTCCAGAAAAAAGTTGAATTTTCAACCAAATAATTGAATTTTCTACTAAACAGTTGAACTTTCAACTCGAAAATATGATTTTTTAGCAAAAAAGTTAATTTAAAACCAAAAAGTGGAATCAGTATCGCTTTAATCAAATTTCAAGATACTCATGAATGAGAGTCTTGTATTTTGAACCAAAAAAGATGAATTTTCAATTTATAAAGACTACACTTTTAAACAAAAACTGAATAGATACATTTTTAGATAAAAAAATTAATTTTCAACAAAAAAAAACAATATATTTTCAACAAAATAGTTGAATTTTGAACCAAATAGTTGAATTTTCAACGAAAAAAGATAAATTATTAACCCAATTTTTTAATTTTCATTCCAAAAAGACGAAGTTTTTAAAAGACAGTTGAACTTTTAACCCAAAAACATGAAATAGTTCCATTTTCAACCACATAGTTGACTTTTCAAATTATAAAGGCTACATTTTCAAACAGGCATTGAATAGTTGAATTTTTAGATAAAAAAATGAATTTTCAACCACAAAAAAAAAATTCAACAAAACAGGTGAATTTTGAACCAAGAAAGATGAATTCTCTACGAAAAATGATAATAGTCTATATTTCAACCGAGAAAGATTTTAATTTTAAGCAAAAAGCAGTTGAACTCAAATAGTCGAATTTTCAACAAAAAATGTTGATTATCAACCAAGTACTTTAATTTTAAACCAAAAAGATGAATTTTCTACCAAACAGTTGAATTTCCAACTCGAAAATAAGAATTTTCAGCAAAAAAGTAAATTTAAAACCAAAAAGTGGAATCAGTATTGCTTTAATCAAATTTCAAGATACTCATGAATGAGAGTCTTGTATTTTGAACCAAAAAATATGAATTTTCAATTTATAAGGACTACATTTTCAAACAAAAACTGAAAGGATAAATTTTTAGATAAAAAAATTAATTTTCAAACAAAAAAAACAACATATTTTCAACAAAAGAGTTGAATTTTGAACTAAGTAGTTAAATATTCAACGATAAAAGATGAATTATCAACTAAGTTTTTTAATTTTAATTCCAAAAAGACGAAGTTTTTAAGAGACAGTTAAGCTTTTAACCCAAAAACGTGAAATAGTTCAATTTTCAACCACATCGTTGATTTTTCAATTTATAAAAGCTACATTTTCAAACAGACATTGAATAATTGAACTTTAAGATAAAAAATAATTTTCAACAATAAAAAATTAATTTTCAACAAAATAGGTGAATTTTGAACCAAGAAAGATGAGTTCTCTACGAAAAATTAGAATAGTCTATATTTCAACCGAGAAAGATTTTAATTTTAAATAAAAAGCAGTTGAATTTTTAACCAAAACAGATAAATTTTCAAACAAACAGCTGCATTTTGAACAAAAAAAATATGAATATTCAACCAAATAGTCGAATTTTTAACAAAAAAGGTTGATTATCAACCAAATATTTTAATTTTAAACCCAAAAGCCTGAATATTTTACCGAATAGTTCAAATTTCAAGGAAATATTTGAATTTTCAAACCAAAAAGATGAATTTTCTTACAAATAGTTGACTTTTCAATATATAAAGAATAAGTTTTCAAACCAAAATTGAATAGTTAAATTTTTAGATATAAAAATTAATTTTCAACCAAGAAAAAAACGTATTTTCAACCACGTAGTTGAATTTTCAATTGATAAATGCTACATTTTCAGACAAAAATTGAATAGTTAAATTTTTAGATGAAAAAAATTAATTTTCAACAAAATAGGTGAATTTTGAACGAAGAAAGATGACTTCTCTATGAAAAATTATAATAGTCTATATTTCAACCGAGAAAGATTTTAATTTAAAATAAAAAGCAGTTGAATCCTTAATCAAAACAGATTAATTTTCAACCACAGTTGTATTTTGAACCAAAAAATTATGAATATTCAACCAAATAATTTAATTTTCAACGAAAAATATGAATATTATCAACCAAATGTTTGAATTTTCAAGCCTAAAGATCGATTTTTTAAAAAGATAGTTAAATTTTCCACCCAAAAACGGAAATTTTTCAGAAAATAGTGAAATTTTCCAGAAAAAAGTTGAATTTTCAATCAAATAATTAAATTTTCTACTCAAAAGTTGAACTTTCAACTCGAAAATATGATTTTTCAGCAAAAAAGTTAATTTAAAACCAAAAAGTGGAATCAGTATCGCTTTAATCGTCAAGTTTCAAGAAACTTATGAATGAGAGTGTTGTATTTTTTCGATAGTTGATAAATAATTTCTCGTAAATTATTCAAGGTCAGTAGAAGGAACATACATGTGCATTGTCCATTGTGCAAGCTAAAAATCTGAACTAGATAGAGAACTGGATCATATCTTCAGAAATGCGATTACCTCCACGCTCAGAGGACCGAGAAAATGTGTCAGCACTTTTTCTGTGGAATTCAAAAGAATTAGCCAGCTTATTCATCAAGTTCAAGAACTTCCGCTAATTGTTAAACAAAGCATTTTTGCTATTTTTTGTTTGAATGAAAAAAAGTGGTATACTCTTATAAAGTATGGAAGATCACTCAAAAAAAGGTATTTTCAATTTATTATTATAAATAAATATTTTTAATTAATCAAGTTCTTTGACATTTTACTTTTGACCAAACAAAGAAAAGTCACCTCTCGTTAAATGATGTAAATTCAATATTTATATAATTTTAGTTAGTCCAAATTTGTCTACATTATAAATTTTCTTTTAATTTGCTCTTTCTTTTTAAAAAGTTTTAAAATTGGAGAATCTAAGAAATATATAAGCTGTTTCTAACCTCAAAGATTAGACAAAGAGATATGTAAAATGTTCTTATTTTGATTAAAAACGTACCTTTTAGATAACATATTTATAATTTATATGATCTGAATACTATAATCGTTGAATAAATAGATTATAGGGATTGTTTATACAAAATAGAATCATCAAAATGCAGATCGATCTGTAAATAAATTTCTTTGTATTCAATAAATATGCCAACTTAATCCACTTAAGTATTTAAACTTTCAAGTTCACAAGTCAAAAGTCAAATTCAGTCACTAGTGAAGACTTATGTAATATTATTGCCTTATAATCTTACACTAATTATGCGCAGTGCACGCAGAGAGGTTAGTTTAAATGCCCCTTTTCAGACACGTTTGAGCCTGTCGAGTCTCGATCAGCTGTTCTCTTGCTTCTGCGTAAACAAGATTTATTTACTATATAAATAGTTGTGGAGATAGTGTTGTGGATATTTCGAAATTAGTATTTACACATTATTTAGAAGGCTTGAATTATGAAGAAAGCACGGATGCTTACGACTGATATTTACGAGTATTTTTTAAGTTTTTTTTATATCGTTTTACCATACATTTTGTGCGCAATATAGATAATAATAGAACCGGAAATGCCGTCAGGTAAATGACAATCAATATTCAGAGCATTTTTGTTTCATTTGACTAAAAAAAGTGCATTGTTATGCTTTCAGATACCGACATTTCAGCTTTATGTCCTGAATTTTCGAGGATTAGAGTGTCCAGAGATTCAGACACAGTTGTATGTATTCCTGTGCATAATGGTTTGTGGTCAAATATTAATCTTTTTGGTTAAAAATTAATCTTTTTGGTTAAAAACTAATCTTTTTGGTTAAAAATTATTTCTTTGGTTGAAAATTTAACTCTTTTTTTTAAATTTGTTGTTTTTTTTTGTGGCGAGAAATGAATTTTTTAAACTAAAAACTTAAGTATATACTAAACTTTTTAGTTCAATATTTTTTTTTTTTAGTTGAAAATTCATCTTTTTCGTTTAAAATTTTAGTTTTTGTTGATAATTCAACTATTTTCGTGACAAATATATATTTTTTAATTAATTAAATCAAAATTCAACTAGTTTTTTAAAATTCTTTTTTCTTTTGCTTGAAAATTTATCTTTTTCAGTTAAAAATTTATCCTTTTTTGATAGAAAATTCTTCTTCTTATTTAAAAATTCATCTTTTTGGTTGAAAATTCACTTCTATAATTGAAAATTGAACTATTTTGTTATACATTTTCATTTATAAAAATTAATTTTTTAAATAGAAAACTTAAGTATATACTAAAATGTTTAAAGGAATTTTTTTACTTAAAAATTTATCTTTTTTGTAGAAAATTAATTTTTTTGATTAAAAATTATTTTTGTTGTTGTTTAAAATTACATAAATTAAAATTTATCTAATCCATTTTTCATTGAAAATTGATCTTTTTCAGTTGAAAAATCAAACATTTGGTTGAAAATTCATTTCTTTCGTTGAAAATTGAACTATTTTGTTGATAAACTTTTTTTTTGTTCAAAATGATTATTTTGAATGAAAATTAAACTAATCTATATTTTGATTAAAAAATTATCTGTTTTAGTTGAAAATTTAACTACATGGTTGAAAATTTTAATATTTGGTTGAAACTTGTTTTTATTTATTTTGATTGAAAATTTATTATTTTGTTACAAATTAATTTCTATAGATGAAAATTGAACAATTTTGTTATCGTGAAAAATCCTTTTTTCCAAGTTATTAAAAAAATTAAGTTTTGTCCATGCAATTAGTATTATTGTTTGTCCCTCAGTGTGCAGACATCTTGGATTTCTCCCACTCATCCTGGCGTAGCGAAGTTACACATTGCCCGCGAAATTTAAACATAAATTAAGCAAAGTCAAGTTCTTAAAAGAAAATTGTAAAAAAAAGAACAAAAAAACATACGTAACAAGGACTTTAGCTTGATAAGAAGATAAAATGTAACGTTGAAAAGCATTCATAAGGATAAAGCGAAAGATTTGGTTGGAAGGTAAGTTTCGACCAACAGTAGTTAACGTAGATTTTTTACTATCCTTCAAGACTTACATCAAACAAATCTTTCTTTTTCCTTTTGAATGATGGATTCCGAATTTACAGTTCAACTTTGCATTAGGCTAAAGTCTATGCGTCATATTTTTTCCACTCATTTTTTATAATTTTCTTTAAAATCTTTACTTTGCTTTATTCGAATTTCGCGGGCAATTAAATAAGTTCGTTAGCGCCTCTAGTGAGAGATAACTCAACCATTACAGGGAAAGAGATGGAAGGTAGGGGAAGGAAGAAACTAAAAGGGAAGGAGAGAAGCGCGCGAAATTCAAATTTTTCTGTAACTTTTGTTGTTTATATACTTTAAACACTTTTTATAATTATAGGCAATAATTATATATTATCAACTTTATTACATTAGTCAAAAAAAATCCAAATTTTAAACTTTAAACTTTTATGAACTGAACAATTACAAGATTTCAGCGGTTAAAAAATATAAATCCACGCTATCAATTTTAATGCTATGAATTGAAGAAATTTTGCGCTCGAGAAAGAAAAAAAATAATATAATTATTGCACATGAATTTTCAAGACAAAAAAACTGAAAATATTAATTTTCTACTAAAAAAATTAATTTGCAAAGAAATACTTAAATTTATAAACAAAAAAGACGAATTTTTAATAAAAAATATGACTTTAAAAATATTGTTCAATTTACAACAAAAAATATGAATTTTTAACCATAAAGATTAGTTTTCTGTGAAAAAAAATGAATTTTCAACCAAATTGTTCAATTTTCAAGGAAAAATAATGACTTTTAAACAAAATTATTAAATTTGCAACAAAAAAATATGAACTTTCAATAAAGATAATTTTTCGATAAAAAGAAAAACAATGTTCAACCAAAAGGGATGACTTTTTTAACAAAATTTATTTTGTTCATTTTCGAGAATTTTAAGTTAGAAAATCAAAATTCAGAACTTTGACTTACAAATTAAATTTTTTAAAAGAAAAAATTAAAATTGAAATGTTCAGTTTAAATTTAGCACTCTTAAATTTTTACAATTCAAGGCTTTCTGATGCAAATGATTCTGGTTGATTCATAATTACTGAAAAATTGTTTTTTTTTTTTATAAAAAAATGTCACATTGAATGGGTTAAAAATGAAATATTCTAGACTTGTAAAATCAATTATTGTTCAATTTTTGATCGTTTAACTACAGTTCAATTTAAAAAATCATTAATTTATTTATATTTACAGTTAATCAAATTAAAAAGATTTTTATCAACAATTTTCAGTTTCAAACGCTTTTGAGTTTTTAAAACTGCGTTTTTATATTATTTAAATTGAAAATGTACACTTAGAAACGAAAAGCGCAAATGTAAACTGAATGATGAAATAATTTTAAAAAATTAGCAATTTAACATTAGAAATAAATTTTGAAATCGAACATATTTTATATTTTCCCGGTTCAGCGTCCACCCAGAATAATAAAATAATTTCTATTTAAAAATAAATCTATTTTAAATATACTTGAAAAATACCTAGAATAAAAAAATCGACGCGTGATTGCTTCAAAATTTCCTTTATTTATAAAAAAAACTTTAGCAGTAACTACAAAATAAACAACTTTAAATTAAAACTCCTGTTTTGCTATAAAAAGTATTCTAATTGAAAAATACCTCAGTGTAAAGGGTTTTTCAGTCCTCTTTTTGACAAAAATGTTAAAATCGATTTAAAAAAATATCCCCTCAGTCAACGAAAGCAAGAGGCAAACAAATTTAAATATTGTATTTTTTTTGAACAATTACTCAAGAAGTTGTGATACACATTAATGCACATACGGGTCTTTTGCTCTTTCCAGATAAACTGGCAGTAAAAATGATTGCTGGTAATGACTATTCAGTCTTATTTTAGAATAGTGATAAACCTAAAATATCTTCAAATTTCTTTTTTTTTTCTATTTCTTTTGTTAATAATATACTCTCGTATTCACATGACGGTGAGGTAAGGCAGTTAAAATAGGATTAAAAATAAACGACTGACAATCAGAACAAGACCCTTTTGAAAATATCCTTCAGGGTGGTCCAAAAAAGACTTCTTTTTTTTCTAAAATGGCACTCTAGAAAAAAAAATAAAGCCTTTTCGACCACCCTAATATATTTCACGATAAGAAAAAAAAAACAAAGACAAAAAAGTGTATAAAACAAATAGCTCGCTAATCAAATATGAAAATATTTATTCAATTTGAATCAATAATTCTTGGTACTGATCAAGGGTCAGGCAGATGTGCATTACCAGGAGGGTCCAAAAGATTTGGTTCGTGAAAACGTACAATTGAGCCACGAACGATGACATCGAAACAATATCAACTTTGACGACGCAAAACAATTTGTACCGACTTTCCCAAATCGCCAAAACAAAATCGAAGAAAACAAAATCAAAGATTCTAATTTGTTTAATAAAAATTAATTTTAACAACCTAAACTAAGTTACTCTAACGATTCAAACCTTTCTGAATATTAAAAAAAAATTTCAATCTCCCATTCCTCCCTTAAATTTACACTCTCAGAGTCGAAAATTTGAGGAAGGAAGAGAAGATGTGCAGCTTTGGCAAATTTAGGTTTGAAGTCGTCAAGCAAAAACGAAATCAGTCACAGTAAATGAACCGATCTCCGTTTTTCTTTTCGACAGCCGATTCAAGAACGAGTAAGAAAGTAATGAAAAGGCACCTTATGTAGAAATAGGAAATATACTACATCTTTAGGCAGCTCCTAGCTCGGCACATAGAATATCGCAATAGATTCATAGACCTAGGCCCATTCACTCGTTTGTTCCCATTCTCTACTCTCGCAGATAACAATTCAATTTTTTACACATTCTTCGTATCCATCACTAAATAATTTTCTCCTCTGATAATCGAATGTCCCTAAATCATCATAAATACTCGCATCTCGAACCATGCGCACAACAATCCCTTCTTCCACTCTTTAATCCTTAACAACTGTTTTTTTTTTTTTTTTTGGTTTTTCTCTTTAGTAGATTTTTTTTAATCCCCAAAATACCTACGAATAGTGTTTTTTTTTCGTGCTCAGTAGTTCAGTTTTATCAAATTTGAATTGAATAACCCTGGAACTCTTCTCATTGAAAATTTGGTGTTACGCATCGTCCGAGAGAAGTTTACACTTTACGACAAACTTAAAGAATCTAAAGTTTGCGTCTTACTCAAATATGATACCCTTTGTTCTAAAATGTACTATTTACAAGTATATCGAAAGTGTAAATTTGTGAATCAAAATAACAACGTTTACCATTCCACAACTCGAATCAATCAATCTCGACACAAAAGAATCTGAAATTTACACAAGTCCCTCGGTTTTAGAGTTCGCTGGATTCACATTTATTATAATGGCATGATGATGAATAATCAGGATCCATCGGTGGACACAGAAAAACGTCTTTTTTACGGAGACATTACAACCGAAGAATATTCTGTAACGTAACAACAAATCCGCTCGATACAAATAAAGCTAAACATTGAAAAAATACTGTTTTGCTTCTTTCTTGGTGCAGTACAACGCCCCTTGTAATTGTTTATTTAGTGTTTACAGGTGCGAAAGCGAAAGTGTTAACAAATTGACAATTCGATAAAAGAATGTTGAAAGAACCTCTCGGAATTCCATTGAATTCACAGTGGATTTCTTTCAATTCTTCTCAATTCCTTGGATTTTTCTAAATTCTCCTAATCCACTGAATTCTTCTAAATTCTCTAAATTCCTTTCGTTATTTTCGAGTTCTTGGAATTCCTGGAATTGTAGGACTTGAAAAAAAGGTTCAAGAAATTTAAAAGAATTCAAGAAATTCGAAAAAATCTAAGATTTCAGATAATTCGTCAAATTTAAGGACATCAGGGAATGTAAGTATTCAGGGAATTCAAGGATTTTAGGGAGTTCGCAGAATTCAAGGACATCAGGGAATTCAAGGAATCCAGGAAATATGCAGAATTCAAGGAATTAAGATAATTCAAAGAATCCAGAGAATTCAAGGAATCAAGAGAATTCAAGGAATCAAGAAAATTCCAGGAATTCCGAGACTTCAAGGAACTCGAAGAATTAAAGAAATTCAGAGAACTCAAGGAATCCAAAGAATTCAATTAATTCTGAGAATTCAAGGATTGCCATAAATTCAGATAATTCCAGGATTTCAGACAATTCTAGGACATCAGGGAATTCGAAGAATTTGCAGAATATAAGGAATTCAAATAATTCAAGAATTTCAGAGGATTCTAGGACATCAGGGAATTCGGAAAATTCAGGAAATCCTAAGAATTCCAGGAATTATGAGAATTCAAGGAGTTCCGATAATTCAAGCAATTCCATAAATAAATTCAGAGAATTCAAGGAACACGAAGAATTCAAGAAATTGAAGAATTTCAGATAATTTCAGGACATTAGGGAATTCGGAGAATTTACAGAGTTCAAGAAATCCAGAGAATTCAAGGAATGGCGAGAATAAAATTAATTCTGAGAATTCGGCGATTCCAAGAAATTCTGCTAATTCAAGGAACTCGTGGAATTTAAGGAACTCGTGGAATTCCGATAATTCAAGGATTTCCATAGATGAATTAAGAGAATTCAAGGAACTCATAGAATTAAAGAAATTCAGAGAATTCAAGAATTTCAGACATCAGGGAATTCGGAGAATTTGCAGAATTCAAGGAAATAAGAGAATTCAATTAATTCTGTGAATTCGGAGATTTCAAGCAATTCTGAAAATTCAAGGAACAGGAATACCAGGAACTCGTAAAACTCAAGAAATTCAGAAATTTCTGCGAATTTGGAGATTTCAAGCAATTCTGCAAATTTGAGGAACTCGTAGAATTCAAGAAACTCGTAGAACTTAAGAAACTCGTAGAATTCAAGGAACTCATGGAATTCCGATAATTTAAGCATTTCATTACATAAATTAAGAGAATTCAAGGAACTCATAGAATTAGAGAAATTCCAAAATTTTTCAGACGTCAGGGAATTGCGAAAATTTGCAGAATTCAAGAAAATAAGAGAATTCAATTAATTCTGAGAATTCAGAGATTTCAAGCAATTATGAAAATTCAAGGAACTGGAATACTAGGAACTCGTAGAATTCAAGGATTTAAAACATCAGGCGGTTCGGAGAATTTCTAGAATTCAATTAATTTTTAGAATTCGGAGATTTGAAGCAATTCTGAAAATTCAAGGAACTCGTGGAATTCCGATAATTCAAGGATTTCCATAAATAAATTAAGAGAATTCAAGGAAATCATAGAATTAAAGGAATTCAGAGAATTCAAGAATTGCAGACATCAGGGAATTCGGAGAATTTGCAGAATTCAAGGACATAAGAGAATTCAATTAATTCTGTGAATTCGGAGATTTCAAGCAACTCTGGAAATTCAAGGAACAAGAATACCAGGAACTCGTAAAACTCAAGACATTTCTGCGAATTTGGAGATTTCAAGCAATTCTGCAAATTTGAAGAACTCGTAGAATTCAAGAAACTCGTAGAATTCAAGAAACTCGTAGGACTTAAGAAACTCATAGAATTCAAGGAACTAATGGAATTCCGATAATTCAAGGATTTCATTACATACATTAAGAGAATTCAAGGAACTCATAGAATTAAAGAAATTCCAAAAATTTCAGACGTCAGGGAATTCGGAGAATTTGCAGAATTCAAGAAAATAAGAGAATTCAAGGTAATAAGAGAATTCAATTAATTCTGAGAATTCAGAGATTTCAAGCAATTCTGAAAATTCAAGGAACTGGAATACTAGGAACTCGTAGAATTCAAGGATTTAAAACATCAGGGAATTCGGAGAATTTCTAGAATTCAATTAATTTTTAGAATTCGGAGATTTCAAGCAATTCTGAAAATTCAAGGAACTGGAATACTAGGAACTCATAGAATTCACGAAATTCAGAGAATGCAAGGATTCCAAACATCAGGGAATTCGGAGAATTTTCAGAATTCAATTAATTCTGACGATTCGGAGATTTCAAGCAATGCTGGAAATTTAAGGAACTTATAGAATTCAAGGAGATCCGATAATTCAAGGATTTTTCATAAATAAATTAAGAGCATTCATGGAACTCACAGAATAAAAGAAAATCAGAGAATTCCAGGATTCAGACATCGGGGAATTGGCAGAATTCACGGAATTAAGAGAATTCAATTAATTCTAAGAATTTGGAGATTTCAAGCAATTCTGAAAATGCAGGGAACTCGTAGAATTCACGGAATTCGTAGAATTGAAGAAATTCAGAGAATTCAAGGATTTTAGACATCAGAGAATTCGGGGAATTTGCAGAATTCAAGGAATTACGAGAATTAAATTAATTCCGAGAATTCGGAGATTTCAAACAATTCGGAGATTTCAAGCAGTTCTGAAAATTTAAGGAACTCGTAGAATTCAAGGAATTCCGATAATTCAAGGATTTCCATAAATAAATTAAGAGAATTCAAGCATTTCAGACATCAGGAATCCAGGTAATTTTGCAGAATTCAAGGAATTAAGAGAATTCAATCAATGCTTAGCATTCGGAGATTTCAAGCAATTCTGAGAATTCAAGGAACTCGTCCAATTTAATAAATTCCGATAATTCAAGGAAATACATAAATTCAGACAATTCAAGGAACTCGAAGAATTAAAAAATTCAGATAATATAAAGAATTTAAGGAATTGGCAGAATTCATAAAATTGAAGGATTTCAGAGAATTCCAGGACATCAGGGAATTAAAAAAATTCAAAGAATTCAAGGAACTCTCAGTGAATTTTTAGAATTCACTGAGAAATCAGGGGATTTAAGAAATTTAGAGAATTCGCAAAATATCAGAGAATTGAGATAATTCAAGGAATTCATAGATTTAAGGTATTCAGAGAACTCGAGGAACTCTTAAGGAATTCTTATAATTCAGGGAACTCGAAGAATTACAGAAATTCAGAGAATTCAAGAATTTCAGACAATTTCACGAATTTAGAGAATTATGCTAATTCAATAAACTCTGTCTTAATTCAAAATATTCAAGAATACCAGAGAATTCAAGCATTTTAGAAAATTGAAGGATTTCAGAGAATTCCAGGACATCAGAGAAGTTAAGAAATTCCAAGAATTCACGGAACTCTCGGGGAGTTCTTAGAATTCAGGGACACCAGGAATTAAAGGATTTTTAGAGAATTCGCAGAATTCAAGGACATCAAATAAATCAAGGAATTCAGAGAATATCAGAGACTTCAATGAATTCGATGACATCCGGTATTCAGAGAATTCAGAAGAGGTTCTTCCAACACCGATGTATCGAATTTGTCAAAATGATAGTTTTTGATACGAGAAATGCGAGTAGAAAGTTCTTAATTCCGATAAAAGTAAGAATAAGCTACAATCCAAAGAGAGTCTACCGATTTTTAATTTGATGAGAAATTGACTAAATCTCAAAGTCCTGGAATACAAAAAAAAATGCTTTCCTCCCTACAAAATTCAGCAAATCCAAACTTTCTCTCTTCAAAAACTCCTACCGCACTTCTCACCAATGCTCAGACAATATTCAGGATGACAAAAAACATTTGGGTCGACTCAACGATCAATCGGGATCTAATCGGGAAGGCTACTAGAAAAAAAAGACAACAATAGTAATAATGACTAATCGATGATAACATAAGGCAATATGTGGAGGATTTGGCTGTCGTAACTCGGTCTCGCGAGCATTTCGTGCCACTCTCGAAATTCCTCGTCTTTCCGCTCTTCCGCGCGCCTGTACAAATCTAACTTTTTTACATTCACAGCGACTTCCTGAATATCAGCCTTTTCATGTTCAGAGGTAAGAGACGAAAGCTTCGGTTGGAAGTTCCCATTGAGACCCTCCACACACGCAGTGTTCAGCCTCTCGAGATCCTGATCTGTCACTTCCCGTGGAGGACGCTCGACTTCCTTCTCCTTCTCCTCCTCGTTCCGATCCTCCTCGCAGTCGCTCCACTCTATGGATTTGGGATCCAAAGGCGGTAGCTTGGCAAGAATCTCCTCAGGGGTGAGATCCCGCCAGGGTCGCGAGTGCTCCTCTTGCAGGTCGGAATTGCACTCGGTGTCCTTTTTCCCCTGCTTCGACGACGAGTTGCATCGATCTCCCTCGGGCGACAATCGACCTTGCAAGGCATTATTTTCGCTCAAGTTGTTCTGAGTTGAGCGCAGGTACTTGGACTTGGGTCCATCTTCGCTCCTCAGAACGTCCTCGACATTTGGTGGGTCTATACTGTGACTAGGTAACGGATTTAGGGTTTGGCTCGAGTTGGATCCTCGAGCTTGAAGATCCGCCAGTAATTCCTGGGTCGTTTTCACTTTCGGATTACGACCAATGCTGGCCAGCTTCTCCTTCACGTCTTCTTCGAGAGATTGCTGCTTTGACTTGCTGCCCTTCTTCCGACCGCGTTTCTTCAAAGTGGGATTGCAGTCGGGACTCAGGGCGGACTCCGCATGCTGCGAATTTGGCTCGCTGAGAGAGGGGCTAGGGCTAGGCACTTGCGAATTTTCTCTGCTAGAGGAACCTTCGCCATTGAGGCGCGGCCGCTTGGCTGCAGGTTCACTGGTTGCATGAGATGGACCTGGCTGATTATTGACTGGGTCGTTTTTTCGCAGACGCTTGTTCGAACTGTGGGTCCGGGGAACTGCTTCCGTGGTATGATTCTGGTTGATGGGTCGGCTCTCCTGGAGAGACCCGGTAAAATTTAGCCTGTGATTGTTGGCTACTGTCGGCGGCTGTCTGCCAGGAAATACGTTTGGTGAACGCGAAGACTCACTGTTTACCGACAAGGCCGGACTCAGGACCTGCAAATACATCAACAAAACATTATTTACAAGCAGGCCTCGGACTCTTTTTAGCAGGGTGTCCAGCGAATCTTTGGAACAAAATTCAAGGTCTTTTTCAAGTTTTCCAGGTCAAGAAATCAAGTTTTTGCCAGGTTTCTTTTTTTTTACATTAAATAATGAAATAAACGTTTATTATACCTGTAAAAATGGGCAATTTCATTTTTTATTGGCCAACGATTTCTAAAGGCAGAACCATAAATAAACAAATTCTTAATTATTTGAGAACATAAGTCGTCTTTGTGAAATCTTTGTAAAGTCTTTAAAATCATTGAAATCTTTGTGAATTCATTCAAATTTTTTGAAGTATTACAAACCTTAGAGAAAGCTTGAAATTTCTGTGAAATTTTTTAGAAAACTTTTGGAATTTGTTTAAAAAGCTTTTGTAAAATCTTTCAAATCTTTGTGTAATTTTTTAAAATCTTAATGAAATCTTTCAAACATTTGTGAAATCTTTCTGAAACATTTTGTATTTGTTTGAAATCACTGTAACATTTGTGAACTCTTTCAGAAATTTTTTTAATCGTTTAAAATCTTTGTCAAATTTTTTGAAATCTTCTAAAAAAACGTCTATCGTTTAAATCTTTGAAATGTTTTGAAATCTTTGAACTCTAGTATACTGTACCCTTGTTGAAATCTTTAAAATCTTTTTTAAATTATTTGGAAGCTTTATAAAATCTTTGAAATATTTGAGACATCTTTTTTTAACCTTTGTGAAAACTTTTTTATTCGTTTAAAATCATAAAAGTCTTTTGAAATCTTCTAAATTTGGTTGAAACACTTTGAAATCTTCTGAAATCCTTATGAATTCTTTGAAATATTTGTGAAATCTTTCTGAAGTCTTTTGTATTCGTTTAAATCAATATTTGAAATATTTGTGAAATCTTTCTGAAATTTTTTGTAATCGTTTAAAATCACTGGAATATTTGAAATCTTTGTTAAATCTTTTGAAAATTTTCTAAATTTTCTAACCTTTGTTCGTGAAATCTTTTCTGTTCGTTTGAAATCATTAAAATCTTTTTAAATCTTCTCAAATTTGTTGAAACTTTTTGAAATATTTGAAATCTTTATTAAATCTTGTGAAATTTTCTCACATATTTTTTAATCGTTTAAAATCTTTGAAATGTTTTGAAATCCTTGAAACCTGGTGTGCTGAACCCTTGTTGAAATCTTCAAAATTCTCGTATTCTTTTGAAATCTTTATGAATTTTTTATGAATTCTTTGAAACTTTTGTGAAATCTTTTGATATCTCCTAGAAAATTTTGAAAATGTTTAAAATCTTTGAAATATATGAAATGTTCGAAATCTTTGGGAAATTTTTGTGAAAACTTTTTAATCTAGTGTAGACGTCTTTTTTTAATTTTGGAAATCCTTGAAACCTTTGAAATCTTCTGAAATATTTTTGAAATCTTTCTTAAATATTTGTTTGCAAAATCTTTTGTATTCTTTGAAATTATTGAATTATTTGAAATCTTTGTGAATTCATTCGAATTTTTCGAAGTATTACAAACCTTAGAGAAAACTGTACATTTCTGTGAAATCTTTGAGACATCTTTTGGAATTTTTTAAAGAGCTTTTGTAAAATCTTTAAAATCTTTGAAATCATTGTGTAGTTTTTTGAAATCTTAATGAAATCTTTTAAATATTTGTAAAAACTTTCTTTAATATTTGCTAAATATTTTTTGTTCGTTTGAAATCATTGAAATCTTTTGAAATCTCCTCAAATGTGTTGAAAAATTTGGAAATTGTTAAAAATCCTTGAAATGTTTTAAAATCTTAGAAATGTGGTTTACTATACCCATTTTTAATCTTTGCAAATCCTTGAAATCTTTGAAATCTTTGTGAAATTTCAACAAAAAAATGAATTCATAACGGAAAATATAATTGATATTTCATACAAAATAAAGAAATCTCAACAAAATAATTAAATTTTCAACAAAATATTTCAATTTTCAACAAAATAGATGATTTTTTAACCAAACAGTTCAATTTTCAACCCACGAAAATAAATTCTCAAACTAAAGAACGAATTTTCAACCAAGAAATTTAATTTTCTACAAAAAAAGACAAAATTTCAACAAAATACATAAGTTTTCAAATAAATAGTTCAATTTTCAAAGAAAAAGGATAAATTTTAACTAAAAAAATTAATTTTTAACAAAAAAGTACATTTTCAACAAAACAGTTGAGTTTTCGACCGAAAAGGATGAGTTTTAAAAAAAAATACATAAATTTTCAACAAAATAGTTCAATTTTCAACCAAAGAGATGAATTTTCAACAAAAAAGTTAATTTTCAACAAAACAGTTTAATTTTCTAACACGGAAATTTGATATTTCATGAAAACAAAGAAATCTCAACAAAATAATTAAATTTTCGACCAAACAATTAAATTTTCAACAAAATATTTCAACTTTTCACAATATAGTGGACTTTTTAACCAATTATTTGAGTTTTAAGCCCACGAAAATAAATTCTTTAATAAAACGATGAATTTTCAACCATGAAAAATAATTTTCTACCAAAAAAGACCATCTTTTTTAATAAAATACATACATTTTCAAATAAATAATTGAATTTTCATATAGAAAAGATCAATTTTCAACAAAATAGTTAAATTTGTAAACTAAAAGATAAATTTTCAATAAAAAAAGAATGACTTTTGAAAAAAATACATGAATTTTCAAGTGAATTTTCAAATTTTGATTTTAAAATTAAAAAGGTAAATTTTCACTGAAAAAAATTTCAACAAAATAGTTCAATTTTCAACCAAAGATATAATTTAGAACAAGAGAGTTCATTTTCCACAAAACAGATGAGTTTTCGACCAAAAACCTTGACTTTTGAACAAAATACTTGAATTTTCAACAAAATAATTTAATTTTTAACCAAATACTGGAATTTCCTACCTAGAAAGAAAAAATATTAAACATCAACCAAAAAAAAACCGAATTTTCAACACAAGTGTAATTTTCAACGAAAAGGTGAATTATTAATGAAAAATAGAATACTTAATATTTCATTCAAAAAAAAAAAAAAAAAAAAAAATTATTGTTGAGGTTCACTTATTATTTGTTTATAACTTAAAAGTCAAAGCAAAACTAAAGATTTCAGAAAAAAAACAAATTTCTAGCACTAGTATAAGAGAATATAATTATAAACAACAATCCATTGTTTGAATAAGCATGTTTGTTAACTTGCATCAATTATTACCTCACTAAGTGAGAAGTCGAAAAAAAGTTTAAGACTTCAGAAAAAATCGCAACTTTTCAGTACTTATCTAAAAGAAAATAGTTATAAACAATTATAAATGGTTTGAACGACTATTCTTGTTAAATTGCATTATTTATTTCTTCATTAAATAAAAAGTGGGTAAGAAGTTTAATATTTCAGAAGAAACCACAACTATATTGCATTGATAAAGCAGAAGATAGTTATAAACAATAATCGTTTCTTTAAATAATTATTTTTGCTGAATTGAATTAATTATTAACTCACCCTATGTGGCAAGTAGAAAAATAGTTGTAAATTTCAGAAAAAAACGCTTTTTCCAGTATTATTCAAATTAAATATTATTAATAATGATAATAAATTGTTTAAAAAGATGATTTGGTTAACTTTCTTTATTTATACAACTCACTCCATGTGGTAAGTGAACAAAAAGTTGAAAATGTCAGAAAAAACTGCAATTTTCTAGTATTATTTTATGAGAATATTATTAACAGTAATAATAAATTGTTTGGACAATTATATTTGTCAACATCTATGAACCTCTCTCTAATTGAAAATTGAACAAAAAGTGGAAAATTTTTGAAAATACCGCGACTTTCTCTCTCCATTCTAAGACAACATTTCTGAAAACAATGATATGTATTTTTTAAACAATTTATTTAAACATCTAATCATTAGTGTAGAGTAGCATTTTATTTACGAGAAACAAATTTTTTGTTTAAAAAAATGAAAAACAATCACAATTAGCGCAAAACCTCGAAAAACCCAGTTTTTCATTTATGGGGTTTTTAGGACCCCAGAAAACAGACTTATGGGGGTAATATTCAAGAATAGTATAGTAAGCCAGATTTGAAAACATTTCAAAGATTTAAAATGATTTAAAATTTTTTTAGAAGATTTCAAAAGATTTCACAAATATTTCACAAATATTTTTCAGATTTCCTGAAAAATGTATAAAGATTTCAAAAGAATACGAGAATTTCAAAGAATTCAAAAAGAATAGCACACTAGATTTCAAAATTTTCAAAAAGAATATAGTACACCAGATTTAAAAGATTTCAAATCATTTCAAAGATTTTTAACGATTTCAAATTTTTTTAGAGTATTTCAAAGATTTTATAAAGATTTCAAACATTTCAATGATTTCACAAGAATAAAAAGGATTTCACAAATATTTCAAAGAATTCATAAGAATTTCAAAAGATTTCAAGAATTTCAAAGATTCTTAGATGGGTGCAGTATAACAGATTTCAGACATTCCAAACATTTAAAAGATTGTAGACGATTTCAAATTTTTGAAGATTTCAAATTTTTGAATATTTCAAAAAGATTAAAAATATTCCAGTGATTTTAAAAAATAAAAAAGATTTCAGACAAGATTTTACAAATATTTTAAAGAAATCATGAGGATTACAAAATGGTTCAAGAATTTTCAAGATATCAACTAGTACACCAGATTTCAAAGATTTCAAAACATTTCAAAAATTTTAAACGACTTCAAAATTTTTTCGCATATTTCAAAAGATTTCACAAAGATTATAACTACTTCAATGAATTCAAACGAAGACAAAAGATTTCAGAAAGATTTCATAAATATTTTAAAGCATTCGTAAGGATTTCAAAATATTTCAAGAATTAACAAAATTTCAACAAGGGTGCAGCACACCATATTTTAAAGATGTTTATCGATTTCAAAATTGTTTGTAAGATTTCAAAAGATTTGACAAAGATTTCAAATATTCCAGTAATTTCAAACGCATATAAAAGATATCACAAATATTTCAAAGAATTCATAAGAATTTCAAAATATTTCAAGAATTTCAAAGTTTTGAAAAAGGATGCAGTACACAAGATTTCAAAACATTTCGAAGATTTTGAACGATCTTTGAAATTTTCAACAAGTTTAAGAAGATTTAAAATGATTTCAATGCAGAAAATTCAAGATTTCACAAAGATTTCAATGAACTCACAAAGATTTTACAATGTTTTAAAAATTTCACAAAGATTTTTCAGATTTCAAGGATTTCAAAGACTTTACAAAGATTCAAAAATATCCCCAAGCATTTCATAAAGACAACTTATGTTCGCAAAGATTTAAGAATTTGTTTATTTATGGTTGTGCCTTTTTTTAGAAATTTTTGGACTATAAAAAATGAAATGACTCATTTTTTATATTTATAACAAACGGTTATTTCATTATTTGGTTGCAAAAAAGGAGACCTGTAAAAACTTAATTTCTTGACCTGGAAAACCTGGAAAAGACTTTGAATTTTGTTCCGAAGAATCGTTTTTAGGGTTTATTTTTTTATTTCCCCCATAAAGTGAATACTGCTTAAGAAAAAATACGCAATAAAAAAACCTGCTAATAAATTTACTGAAAAAATATATTTTTTAAATTAATGCTATGCCTACGAAACCGATATTTAAGTTCTCTTGTCGTCATCTTTTCGGACTAATTTTCATTTGAACTTTATGTTGATCGAAAAAATGATTTATCGAATATGAAATTAAATTACCGCTTACAGTTCCAAAGAAAATAAAATCAAAGATTGAGACTAAAAATCATGAAATCAAACCCCAATGAGTTTTTTTATTAAAAGCGTATAACTGAGTGCAGAGTAAATTGGCTCAGATCGTTTCCATCTCAAATAAATGGCACGAAGACGAGTAACGCGCAATTCAGTTAATTCAGGAATCAGTTGCCATTCCTGGTGCCAAGTCAGCTTCACCGCGAAAATTAAATAACTTCTCTCTTCATATTTTCCTCGTTTAACCTCTGCTCTAGTGTAGGTCCAGATCGCAAGGGTGCAGACAAAAAAATATAAATTTGTATATTTCGATTTTAACGACCCAGTTTATTACCCCTGCTCTAACTCCTTTAGACATAGACCAGGGGAGTTAAAATGGGTCAGAAATAATTAAAATACACACTAATATTTTTTATTTGGTGCAGGGGTGGTAAAATAGGTCGTAAAGAAGCAAAATATACCCCAGTATTTTCGAGTTGGAGCAGGGGTTGTAAAATGGATATTTAAATATCGAAATATAGCCTAATATTTTCGAGTTGGAGCAGGATTGGTGTAGTGAGTCGTTAACAATCTAATTATAGCGCAAACTTTTTGAGTTAAAACAGAAATGGTAAGAAGGATATTCAAATATCGTAATATACCCTAATATTTTACAGTAGGAACAGACGAGTGAAAATGGGTATTTAACAATCGAAATATACCCTACTGTTTTTGAATTGGGGCAGGGGTGGTAAAATGGGTATTTGAATATCGGAATACACCCTAATATTTTAAAGTTGAAACAGATGTGTAAAAATGGGTATTTAAAAATTGAAATATACCCTAATATTTTCGAGTTGGAACGAGGGTGGTAAAATAGGTATTTAAAAATCGAAATATACCCTAATGTTTTCGAGTTGAAGCAGGAATGGTGAAGGTGGTCGTTAATAATCTAATTACAATCCAATCTTTTCTATTTAAAACTGGGGTAGTAAGAAGGATCTTTAAAAATCAAAATAACCTTAATATTTTCGAGTTGGGCAGAACTGGTCAATTGAGCCATTACAAATCGAAATACACCCTCATATATTTAAATTGGTGCAGGGATGGTAAAATAGGACTTAAAAAATCGAAATATACCCCAATGTTTTCGAGTTAGATCAAGGTTGGTAAAATGGATATTTAAACATCGAAATATACCCTGATATTTTAGAGTTGCAACAGATGTGTCAAAATGGGTATTTGAAAATTGAAATATACCCTAATATTTTTGATTTAGAACAGGGATGGTAAAATTGGTATATGAAATCAATATATACCCTAATATTTTCGAGTTGGAGTAGGGCTGGTGAAGTGGGTTGTTAATAATCGAATTATACCCCAAATTTTCGAGTTGGAACAGGGGTGGGAAAATGGGTATTTGAGAATCGAAATGTACCCCAAAATTTTCGAGTTGGAGCAGGACTGGTGAAGTGGGTCGTTGATAATCTAATTATAACCCATCTTTTTGAGTTGAAACAGGAGTGGTAAGAAGGATTTTTAAAAACCAAAATACACCTTAATATTTTCGACTTGGAGCAGAAATGGTAAATTGAGCCATTACAAAGTAAACTACACCCTAATACTTTCCAGTTGGTGAAAGGGTGGTAAACTAGGCCTGAAAATATCGAAATACACACCAATATTTTCGAGTTGGAACAAGGTTGGTGGAATGGATATTTAAATATCGAAATATACCCTAATATTCTAGAATTGGAACACACGCGTTAAAATGGGCATTTAAAAGTTTAAATATACCCTAATATTCTTCGAATTGGAGCAGAGGTGGTAAAATGGGCCGTTGAATATTGAAATATACCCTTTTATTTTCAAGTTCCAAATCCGAATATACCTCAATTTTGTAGGGCAGGGGTAGTTTGCAGGTTTGTTAAAAAACGACAATATTGTGGTATATTTCAAATTTCAACGACCCACTTTCCCATATATGCTACGACTCGAATATATTAAGGTATGTTACGATTTTTAACGACCCACTTTACCATTTATGCTTCAATCTGATAATATTTATGTATATTTTCGATGTGTCAAAATGTGTATTCAAAAACAAAATATACCCTTATATTTTCGAGTTGGAACAGGGGTGGTAAAATTGATATTTAAATATCGATATATAACCTTATATTTCAAAGTTGGAACGGATGCGTCAAAATAGGTATTTAAAAATCGAAATATACCCTAAAATTTTCGATTTGGAACAAGGGTGGTAAAATAGGTCTTGAAAAATCCAAATATACCCTAATATTTTCGAATTGCTGCAGAGCTGGTATATTGAGCCATTACAAATTACAATACACCCTAATATTTCTATGTTGGTGCAGGAGTGGTAAATTAGGTCTTAAAAATCGAAACATACCCCAATATTTTAGAGCAGGAACAAGTTTGGTAAAATGGATATTTAAATATCGTAATATACACTAATATTTCAGAGTTGCAACATACGTGTCAATATGGGTATTTGAAAATCCAAATATACCCTAATATTTTAGAGTTGGAGCAGAGGTGGTAGACTGGGTCGTTAAAAATTGAAATATGCCCTTTTTTTAAGTTCAAAATCCGACTATACCTCAATATTGTTGGGCATATTGTCGGGTCAAAATTGAACTATTTTCTATAGAAGTCGTCTTTTTGGTAGTATTCAACAATTTTTGATTTTAGATAAAAATATTTTTTGCTTGCAGTAATAAATGATTATATATTTTGTTAAGATATAATATCTTTTTATAGCAAATTCGAGTACTTGGTTGAAAGCTGAACATCTTTGTTGAAAATTCTTTTTATTTATTGCATATTCAACTATTTGGTTGATTTGCTTTTTTTGTTTTGGAAATCAATTCTTACATTAAGATATTTAATTTTTTCATTTCTTGTTAAACATTTATTGTTTATAGTTCAGAATTAAAATGCTTGTCTAAAAGATTTAAATTTGTTGTGAAAATTTGCCTTCAGGGTTGGAAATTCTCTTATTGCCGCAGTAAATTCAACTACTTGGTTAAAAATCAACTTTAGAAAATAATTATATTTTTTGTTAGGACTCAGTTTTTTTTACTGAAATTTCAACTTCTCAGTTGAAATCTAAACTTCTTTTTTAAAAATTCCTTTTTTTTAATGCAAATTCAACAATTTTGTTGATTTGCTTTTTTTGTTTTGAAAATCTATTCTTACAATAGGAGATTCAAGTGTTTAATTTGTTTCTTAAACATTCATTGTTTCTAGTTCTAAATGCAACTACTCATCTAGAAAATTCAAATGTTTTATGAAAATTTGCCTTTTTGGGTTGGAAATTCTCTTATTGCCGTAGTAAACTCAACTATTTGGTTGAAAATTAACTTTTCGCTTCAAAAATTCAACAAATTGGTTGGAATTCTTCTTCTTCCTTAACTCAAAAATCATTCCTCTCCAAAAATTGATCTTTTTGGTTTAAAAATCCATCCTCTTAATTAGAAATTTATCGTTTTTTGATTAAACACGTAAATTTTGGATAAAAATTTCATCTGTTTTTGGTTGACGATTCAACTATTATGTTGAAAATTTGTCTCTTTCCGTTCAATTTAACGGTTTTTGATTCAAAATAAACATACTTTCCGGTACTCATGTGAAATAATTATATTTTTCGTTGATAGCTAATCTTTTTCGATAAAAAATTTAACTGCTTCTTTGAAACCTGAACTTCTTTGTAATTTTTTTTTAATTGTAAATTAAACTATTTTGTTGAAAACTTTGTTATTCTGTTTCAAATTTAATTATTTTGTCAGTTTCACCGCCAAAATTGAAGAATAAAGTAGAGGAGGACAAGGAGTAGTCAGACCTAGTTTACTTAGTGACCAATGGATTCACTGAGGTGGAATTAGATTTGCGTTTCAGAGCTTGCAAACCTACCAGTCGGTGGTCTTCTGATAGTAGCTAAGTCTGACCGAGGTTCAAAGAGAGCTTTCCATCCCTAAGGACGGAAAATAACCATTTCAGAAGTATTTTTGTATAATGGTAGTAGGAAATTAATTTTATCAGATTTTAAGAGAGGCACTTTGAGAAATTAATTTCAGGAATGATAGCTTTCACTTATATTAGTTCTTGATGTGCTGGTTTCTTCTTACAATATTAATAAATCTACTTTTTCTTACGCTAAATAAGTTAGCCTATATTCTTTGAAATCTACAAATGTTATTGACACGGTTTAAGGGTCTCCATATACCGAGAAAAATGTGCTTTCAATAAACACTAAAAATGCTGCGAAACAAGAAGAAACAAGGGATGAATGAGAAAGGTAATCCTTGCCTGAAAATATTTTGGCATTTTTAGAGTTGGAACTTACCAAAGCTGTTTTACTTATTCTTGAACCATAAAATATATATAATTTCTTTCGGGATATGAGCATAGTGTCAATAGATCCAGTGATAGGTACTATTATCATCCCCTCTCGACCCGATATAAATAATTTTGACCCTAGCTTGGATAAACGCAAATATCTTCTGAACTAGAACCGGCTATAAGGGCCCTCTTCATGCGAACACCCACATATTTTCATTTCTAACGTACCACTTTATCCCTGCTCAAACTCTAAAATATTCGGGTATATCGAGCCATATTGCAAAAGGGATGAGCGAGATGTTGATAAAGACGAGAGAGGTGTTGGTTCCAGAGGACCGATGGGTATAGGTATAGATGGTATAGGATTTCAAACTAAAGAGAGCATGTTTCTCTTTGCTACTCTTAGACTTGATACACGTTCATGTACTTCCTCTCGAAACTTTTTTCCGCAAGGAAACATTTCTCTTTAATAAAAGTTTGTCTTCCTGTCACACTGCACTTAAAAAAAGTTATACGCAGGAGGACATTAATCAAAGAAAGTTCAGGATAAGTGTGATAAGTGTCTGTCGTTAAGGTGACAATGAGAGATAGTCAGGAAACTATTCATCGGAGGACACGTCTCACCACGGCTAAAGCTAACTGGCCAAGAGGTTTTGCTGCTCGATATGGTACCTAGCCGAGGCCCGAGACATGAGCTCCCCTGGGAACTAACTTGCTGCGAGCATATAGATTTTGCATGCCCGGCGCTTATACATATATGCAGGATAGGTATGTATGTACATATGCTGCATCATAGCCTATGCAATGCTGTTCTCCGTTTGACCGCCTGGATGCTCGCCAAGGCCTCTATCCTCTATTACATTCCATCTGATGTCCAGTGTGAGAGTTACTCAGATATATCACGAACAGACTCTCCTCTCCTATTTACAGATCTTCCTTTATACCTAACCATGCTCGGTTAATTACCGCCAGCGACGTTGATATGGATCAAATTCATAGTGCTTAACTACTGCATGAGTTTCTCTAATTGCATCAGCCCACTTTAAGAATGACTTATATGAAGGTGAGAACAATTAAGCATTCAAAACTGATTTAGGAAAGAACTCTTAGTTAGATTGGAAAAGATGTTGGAAAGCGATGTCATTTGTCTGAGTGATATAATTTATAATAATATAATGTTGGAGGTGGTAACAATGACATACTCCAGACCAAAAACAATTCATTTGTTGGATCCTTTATTCCAATTCATCGAATTTTCTAAAACACATAGTTTTCCTCATCAGGATAAAGTTATTAAATAGAGAAAGTTATAAACATCATCCTCAAGTATAAATAGTTCCAAATTCTGTTTTCCCATTGTTCTATACAAAAATTGTGGAAAAAATTGATATGAAATTTTTTTTCTATAAAACCAAGATAACAAAAAAATGAGGCTAAGGAATGCAATTGGTATATTTTCCTTTAGGTTATCTTCCTTTCAGGTTTTATTTGTGTTTAAATTTTCAACTTTATGTTGATACTTAAATTTCAATAGTATGTTCTTAAATTTCAATCAAAAATAATAATAATCGTTTTGCTCCACTTTTCAAACGAGAAAAAGAGAAACATTAACAAATATAGTAATAGCAATGCCGTATCATCAATTTACATAAAAAGGTACTCAAAGTTTTAAATAATTCTAATAACTAAAATTAAACGAAAAGAATAAAAAATTATTAACAATCAATACAAATTGAAATGTTAGCTGCTGACATTGATAATTAATTGAATGTAAGTAAAAATTACACTAATATAAAGAATTAAGTAAAAAGTTCACCAATTGAAAAAAACAAAATTTAGAAGATCAAATATTAGCAATATAAGTTATCTATTCTTGTATATTTGAACAATAGAGAAATTTGGTTAAATTTGTTTCTGTTAAATTAAAAGTTATATAAGATAACAAAAACAATATAGTTCAATCAGTTAAAAATTGAAAATATTAACTTTATATTTTATATACTAGACATTGTTGGTTTAAAAATTAAATTTCGAACTATATATATATATATATTAGTTTGATCAGATATAGAATCTTTAATTGTTTTGATTCTTTTATTATTATGTGTTCGAATAAATTCTATTGTATAATTATTTAAATAAAAAGTTTTTTTGATAAATTCAATATTTGACTTGTGGAATGATTCATGTGATAATTTAAGAGCTGTATCGAAAAGATTTTTAACTATAGAAATTTTGTGTTGTATTGTATGGTTAGAGAAAAAATTGAAATATCTACCAAAATAAGTATCTTTGTGATACCAATCTGTAATGATATCACCTGAGTCAGTTTTTATAACTTCAACATTTAAAAAAGAAATAGAATTATTGCTTTCAATTTCATGTATTAATTCAAGTCTAGAATGATAAGAATTAAATTGACTTATAACATAAGGTAGTTTATCTTTTGGTAAAATAATAAAAGTATCGACTAGATATCTGAAATATGTGTGTAAAGAAAAATCTAAATTTTTGATAACATTGGATTCTAAATATTACATAACTGAATCAGCTAGAACTAGAGAAATAAGAAAACCCATAGGTGTTTCAAACATTTGTCTATAAAAACTGCTATTAAATTTAAATACTGTTTTTTCCATTATTAATTGTATTCCTTCTTTAAATTTATCAATAGGTAAATCTATGTATTTGTTTACGTTAATCCATCTACTTAAAATACTATTAATTACTAAATCAATTGTAACGGTGGTAAACAAAGAAGACATATATTGAGAAGCCATGATATGATCAGGTGGAGTTGTTTTCTTAATTATTATATTTTTGAATTCAAAAGAATTTTTCACTTGAGATTTTGGTACTATTAGAACTTTTTCAAAAATGTTATTAAAAATATCACCCATTTTATATGGCGGTGAACTTATTCATGAAACTACAGGTCAAAGTGGACAATTAGGTTTGTGAACTTTAGGTCAACCATAAATTCTAGGAATGTTAGTATCATGAACTGAAATATCTTTACGTAATATATCTTCACTTAAATTGCCATTAATTCGCCAAGAATTTAACAGTTTCAATTTTTCATTTTTTAATTCTTTCTCCGGGTTTCCATTCAGTTTTTCATATGTTGTAGTATCATTTAATAATTCTTGAAATTTTTCAACATATGATTCCTTGTTCAGAACAACAGTAATGTTACTTTTATCTGCATGGGTAATCAATAATTGTTTATTGGAATTGATAATTGTTTGTGTTTTTTTAGATATTTTGTGCTAAGACTCTGAACATGAATATTTTTATCATTCTGTAAAAATTAATGTGATGTATTGATCATTCTATGTCTTAAAAAATCACGATCTTCAGTATTTTTGATCAAACCAATATTTAACTCTATATCTTTAACAATATCTAAAATCATTTCTCGTTTGTTTGTTGAAAAAGATGAACTAGGTTTGTTTCCTAAACTTAAAATATCATTAACTTCATGAGAAATAACGACATTGCTAAAATTTATAATCCAAGGATCTTTATAGGCAGAATTAGTTGTATCTTTATGTTTGTTTATATTTATAGGTAAATGAACCCTACTATTAATTTTTTAATTTTAAATATTTTTCTCTAGCCTTTGTTCATATTTCAAATTTCTTACTATGCTATTCAATTGATTTTCTGAAATTTAACTATATATATTGTTAGATAATGAATTTCGTTAATTTATTTTAACGTTATGGAAATTTTCTTTTAAATATTCTAAATTAATATTCGAGTCTTTTATTTCATCTTTCAGTAAACGACGTTCTAAAGATTCTGCCATGAAATTAACATGGTTTTTTGCACTGTGACCGAAAAATGGTAAATTTCTAACATTCTTAGCAGCATAAGTAATATTCTTTGGTAATAAATTATGAATGCGGCAATCAACAAGAAATGATTCTCTAGATTTGACATTATTAATCTTCTTGTTCAAATTGATGAACTTTTTTACATCTTGAAAAAATTTGGAAAATTGTTTTTGATTTAGTTGAAATACATATAATGTTAAAAAAAATTGTCCGCAATGAATGAACTTAGTTATAATTACAATAAATGGATACAATAAATTTTAAAAGATTACGGCATTGCTGTTTCTGTCTTTGTTAATGTTTCTCTTTCTCTTTTTCTCGTTTAAAAAATGGATTGTTAATTACAATTATGGAACATACTATCGAAAAGTAAGTATCAACATAAGGTTGAAAATTTAAACAAAAATGTAACCTGAAAGGAAGATAACCTAAAGGTAAATATATCAATTCCATTCCTTAACCTCACTTTTTAAATTTTTTGTTATACACTAGAGTCCCACTATACTGATTCCCGATATACAGGACAAGGCGGTCCAAGGGGGCGAGAGAGAGGCGCTTGCAAGTTCAGCGGAGTTGCGATGTTTACGGTTCGGCATTATGAGAAGCCACAAGCGAGAAGGAGAAGAAGAACGGTTTGGAGAGTCCCAAGATAGTGTAAAGGCCACTGAGAGTACACCCGAAACGGCCAGTATAGCGGGACTCTAGTGTAATTGAGAATGGGAAAGAAATTGGAATATATAAAGGTTCAAGCCTCGTATTTTGTTTATACTGTTTTGAATTGCTCAAAAATGTTGGAGAACAGTTTAAATATACTTTTTAGGATTTTTCAGTTACATTGGAAGACAAATGTTTACACAAATATTTGTATTATGCAATTTAATCAGCAACAATGCTTTCTTACTGATTAACGAGACTCCGATATAAATGGAATATAATAAAAATTGAGTTTTAGTAAAATTCTCGAAATACTTTATTCTTCAGTGTGAATAGATAATTTTGTCAACAAATTTAATACAAAAATGAGCAATCCAGTCCTTTTTTAACACACAGAATTTGTTTTTCAGCAATATTGTGTTCAGGGGGTTATTTTAATATCAGATAGACATTTTTCATCTTATATTATTATTGCCTTTCATTCCTATATTTATTATTGAAACTTATTTAACAAATTTTTGATCATAACAATTACAGTATTTCATAAAGAGACAACTGTAAATTATTACAGTAGACTGTTGAAAAAATTATTTTGATGGATTAAAAAATAAATGAAACAGTACATTGTGTATTGAGGGCGTAAACGAGGCTATTTTGACGAGAGGTAACTTGCCGCCCGAGCGAAGTAAAGGCGGTACTCACACGAGGCAAAATTGCCGTCCGCCCTTGATGCACACGATACTTTTTGTCCCACCCTCCTTGAAAACAAGCATGTGAAGCAGATAGAGAATAATTGGCGTACTTGATAATTTTAAATGATAAATGAAAGGAAGAAATAGCGTACTTTGCAGAAGGGAGACTGTGGGGTCCAGCAATACAATTTTTGTTTGAAGATAAAGATAACTTCCTCCATATTCTCCCTTGCGTGGTGCTGTGTATGCGTGGCGGGCGTAAAGTTTTATGTAGCGAGCGTAAAGTTTTAAATAGCGGATGAAAGGTTCCATGTCGACCTGGCGGCAGATTGCGCATGTGCGAACGTCACTGGCCTGGAAGCGGCCACATTACGCCTGCTTCACTTGCATGGAGTGGCATAAAGAATCGCTGAATTGTGCATTTGTCATCTCGCATGGCTCACTTGTATCACAAATAACTATATAGGGTAAGGAGGGGCAGTGTAGACCGGTGGGGATAGTGTTACTTACTAAAATCTTGAAAATTGACCTTGTAAAAGAAAAATGATGCAGAAAACAGTTTTGGCAACGAAAGAATGCAAGATTCGCTGACAGAAATATAACATTTTCAACAATAATTGCAATACTTACAGTATGAAAATTTGATATTTTGACAGATAAAACAATATATCAAATTATGTCATTATAATAACTGAACGTAATTCAAGTCAAAAGTATATTAAATATAGTAAATAATTGAGGCCTAACCAGTGGGGCAAGCCCGACGAAAATAATAGTTTACACGTGCTTAGGTTATAAACGTATCATAAGCTTTGTCGATAAGTGATTCGGTAATGTAGAACAGCCACTTATCTTCTGGGCTACATGCAAGAAACTATTAAATATTATTATTTTCAATCCGGTCGGTAGAGCGGGTGTTTTGTATTGGTAGGGTAGAAATATATATATATATATATATATATATATACATACATAGTTGAAAACTTAAAAAAAAAACTGGACTTTCTAGCATTATTCAAATTGAATATTATTAACAATAATAAATGATTTACCTCACTCTTATCGGAAATTGGACAAAAAGTTGAAAATTTTTGAAAAAACTGCAATTTTCTAGCATCATTCTAAGAGAATATTATTAGCAATAAAAATAAATTGATTGAATAATCATGTTTCTTAACATCAATTAATTATAACCTCACTCTAATTGAAAATTGGACAAAAACTGGAAAATTTTTTAAAAAACCGCTACTTTCTAACTCTATTTTACGAGAAAATTGCTAAAAACAAAAATATGTTGTTTAATTTTATGTCAACTTACATTTATCAGTATAAAATCGTATTTTATGTGCAAGAAAAAATCTGAATGAAAAAACACCACTCAAAAAATCATAATTAGCGTCAAAAACTCGCAAAACCCATTTTTTTCACTTATAGGGTTTTTTGGGGAACCTATAGAACAGTTTTATGGGGGTGATATTCAAAAAGTCATATTTTATTCATATTCTATGACTGGCTGTCAAAAGAAATGTACAGTTTCACCTCGATTTACTGAATATTGACGATTCTGAATAAAATTTACAAGAACGCCTTTTTTTTCATATGTGAAATACATATGTGACGTGGAACAAAGAGATCAGCGAATATTGACGATTCTGAATAAAATTTACAAAAACGGCTTTTTTCTTATGGGAAATACATATGTGACGTGGAACGAAGAAACCGTCGAATATTGACAATTCTGAATAAAATTTACAAAAACGGTTTTTTTCTTATGGGAAATACATATATGACGTGAAAAGAAGAAACCAGCGAATATTGACGATTCTGGAAAAATATACAAAAACGGCTTTTTTTCTTATGGGAAATACATATGTGACGTGGAACGAAGAAACCACCGAATATAATTAATTCTGAATAAAATTTACAAAAACGGTTTTTTTCTTATGGGAAATACATATGTGACATGAAACGAAGAAACCAGCGAATATTGACGATTCTGAATAAAATGTACAAAAACGGATTTTTTTCTTATGGGAAATACATATATGACCATGAATACATAATAATAATATTATGTGCAATAGGGATTTTTTCATTCGATTGGAGAAAATTTCATTAGTCAGAATCAATAAAAACCTGAAAATCGATTTTTCGGTCCCAAGGCTTCTTTCTTCGTTCCACGCCACATATTAAACTTTATGGCGCTTGAGAGACTTCTGAATATCACTTTTTTTCAGAAAAAAAAAATTTATTTTTGTGTGGATTGGAACCATTTTCTGTGCTTTGCATAGCCTGATATTGACAATATGAATTTTAGATTATCAGAACCAACGTCTTTCATATGAGAGACGAAGTTCATTTTATGCTTCTTTCTATCAGAAACTCGACTGCTTGGAATTTATTTTCCATCGAAATTGGAAATGAAATCAGAAAACGGAAATGTCAGATTTTTCCTCATTTTCTAGCACCATTATGCAAAATTTCTTTCTCGGATGAAGTGATTTATAATGTATTTTGAATTCTTTTGTGTAGATATAATTTTTTCTTTGCTAATATTTAATACTTTTTTCAATTACATTAATGAAAAATATCCTCAGGAATATTTTAATAAATAATGAAAAGTAGTTACAAAAACAATTGTGGCTTTGTTTGGAATCAATAGGATGGACGCGAAAGAAAAATAAATTCTGAAGAAGCCAATTTAAAATTTATGCAGGATGAAATTGTGAATGATACATTTCTAGAAATAAGATCAAAAGCGATTGTCTCTGTAATATTTTTTCAAAGAGGATCGATGCTTCAAAAAAATAATTCTCATGAAGCAAATTTAAAATGTATGCATGATAATATTGTGAGAAATATGTTTTTAGAAATAATAATGCAGTAGAGAACTGGATAACCAATATTTTTATCAACAATGCATAACAAAAATAAGAATTAGTATTTTCATAGTATTCATATATTTATGAATAAATTATAATATATATGTATACATATATATAAATTTTATATATATCATATATATAATATAATTATATAATTATATATATATATATTATACATAAATTTGAAATATATTTATAGTATTTATAGTATTCATATATAGTATTAGTAGTATTATTATATATTATAATATCTTCCATAAAAAGTTCTTCAAATATCAAATATATATTGTGGTAAAAAGATTTTCTCGAAATATCATTAAAAATTTGGCTTTGTCGATTTAAAATTGATCTCTTTTCGTAAAAAAATCTAATTTTTGGGTTAAATTCAACTGTATTTGATTTCAAACAAAATCTTTTTTTGGATGAAATAATATCAACTATTATATTTTTTATTTTGACCTCATATTTTTTTGTCGAAAATTCATACATTTTGTTAAAAATTCAAATATTTTCTTTGGTTGAAAAGCCAATTTTTTGTTGAAAATTTAACTAATTGGTTGAAAATTCTTATTTTTTGGTTGAAAAATAATTATCCTAGTTGGAAATTTAACTATTTGATTGAAAATTCATGCATTTTTTTTAAATTCGTCTGTTTTGGTAGAAAATAAATTTTTTTAGTTAAAAATTAAAGTGCTTGGTTGAAAATTCATCTGCATATTTGAAGATTTAATTTCTTGGTTAAAAGTTCATATATTTTCTTAAACATTAATTTTTGGTTAAAGATTCACAATTTTAGATAAAAATGTATCTCTTTTATAGAAAATTGAACTACTTTGTTGAAAAATCGCTTTTTTGTTGTTAAAACTTCATTTTTAAACTAAAAATTTCACTATTTGGTTGGAAATTCAACTGTATGGTGGAAAATGAACTTTTTTGTTAAAAATTCATATTTTCGGGTGGAACGTTGAATTGTTTTATAGAAAATTCGCCTTTTTGTTTAAAAATTTAATAATTTAAATATTTCATTTTTGGTTGAAAATTCATCGATTTTTGTTTAAAAATTCAACTACTTGGTTGAAAAATTATCTTTTTGGGTTAAAAATTCTATTATTCCATATTTATTGTATGAAAATGCAACTTTTTTGTAGAAAATTCATCTTTTTGGCTTGAAAATGCAAAAATTCAGTGGAAATTTTTCTCTTTTTTGTTTAAAACTTCGGCTTTTTCGTTTTAAAATCTATTTATTTCGATAAAAAAATCTAATTCATTTTGGTAGAAAATTCAACTATTTTGTTGAAAATTTAACTATTTTGATAAAAAGTCCAAATTTGGATGAAAAGAAACTTTTTGGTTGAAAATTCGTCCTTTTGGCTTGAAAATTAAATTTTTCCAGTTGAAAAATGTCATATTTGTTGGTTAAAAATACAACTGTTCTGTTGAAAAATATGACTGCAAAATATTACCTAAACTTATATCTATATATTTGTAAATTACGTTTTTGTGAATTATCATCTTAGTTATTTTGATTTTTAAATTACAAAATTGAGCAATTGAAAAAAGTAACTTTTTAGGTAACTTGAAGTTACTTTATACAGTAACTGCAACTAGTTACTAAAAAAAAAGTAACTTACCCAACGTTGATTCCAACGGTCAATATTATCAACCATCACAGGAAATATAATTTATAATTATTTAATTTAAAATTATGCATAATATTGTTACGAAATATTATTACTTGTATATATTTTTTAAAAATTCCGCTTAATAGTTGTTTGAATTTGCGAAATACGGAAAATTTGATGAAACCTCAGAAGCATATTGGATTTAGTTTTCCATCCATTAGTTACTCGCATGTCGTTCAATTTCAACATTTTCTACTTACTTACGGCTTACTAGTAAATCCGTGTTTAATCCTTTAATCTGGAGCTTAGAGTGAATATTAAAGACATTTTAAGCCGAAACTGATTTTTCCTCATATCTAAAAAAATATTTTTTTAAATATTTTGCAAGAATTAATTTTCAGACCCAAAATGCTCGCAAGACAGGGGAAATAGGGTGATTTTTCACAAAAATAGGGCGATAAATTATTTTCAATAACATTAATGTATAGGTACCGTATTGAATTCATTATGGCATTTCAAACAAAAAACAGTTGAATTTTCAACAACAACAAAATAATAATAATAATAATTTTCTACTTAAAGTGATGAATCTTCCACGAAAGATTTGATTTTTCAAGCCAAAAAGTTGAATGCTTGAGAAAACAGCTGAGTGTTAATACAAAAAAAAATTCATTTGAAATTAATTAAAGTAGTTGAATTTTAAAAACAAAAAAATTAGTTAAAAAAAAAACAATTAAATTTTGAATCAAAACATATATGAGGGGTTGAATGTTTAACTAACAAAAGAAATGTTCAATAAAGTAGTTCAATGAAGGATTTCAATTTTCACCAAAAATAATTAATTTTCTTCAAAAAAATATGAATTTTCCACAAATTAGTTTAATGTTTTACCCTTCAAAATGCATTTTTAACCAATTGGATTATCTTTTATTTAAATGTTTCAATTTTACACCAAAAAAAATTAATTTTCTATGAGAAAAGATTAATTTTCAACAAAATACTTACATGTTCAACCAATAAAATTAATTCTTAAAAAAGTAGATTACCTTTTAATCGAAGGTTTCAGTTTCCAACCAAAAATTATTAATTTTCTACTAAAAAGATTAATTTTTAACAAAATCCATGAATTTTCAACAAAATAAATAAATCTTCAAACAATAAAATAAATTTTTAACAAAGTAGATTATCTTTTAATGAAGGATTTCAATTTTTAACCAAAATAATTCATTGCCTTAAAAAAGGTTAATTTTCAACAAAATACATGAATTTTTAACAAAATAAATCATCTTTCAATGCAAGATTTCAATTTTCAACCAAAATGATTAATTTTCTTTAAAAAAAGATTAATTTTCAACAAAATAGTTAAATGTTTAAACCTTTGAAATTAATTTTTAACAAAGTAGATTATCTTTTATTTAAGAATTTCAATTTTCAACCAAAATAATTAGTTTTCTATGAGAAAACATTAAATTTCAACAAAATGCATGAATTTTCAACAAAAAAAAAATGTTAATGTTCAACGAATAAAACGAATTTAAAAAAAAGTAGATTTTCTTTTTAATCAAGGATTTCAATTTTTAACCAAAATAATTAATTTCTATAAAACAAGGTTAATTTTCAACAATAATTCATGAATTTTCAACAAAATAGTTCAAAGTTCAAGCAATAAAATGAATTTTTTAACAAAGTAAATCATCTTTCAATGAAAGATTTCAATTTTCAACAAAAATGATTGATTTTCTTAAAAAAAATATGAATTTTCAACAAAATAGTTAAATGTTTAAACCTTTATAATGAATTTTTAACAAAGTGGATTATTTTTTATTTATGTTTTTCAATTTGCAACCAAAATAATAATTTTATATGAGAAAAGGTTAATTTTCAACAAAATACATGAATTTTCAAAAAAATAGTTAAAGGTTCAACGAATGAAATGAATTATAAAAAAATTAGATTGCCTTTTATTCAAGGACTTCAATTTTCAACCAAAATAATACATTTTCTAATAAAAAGAATCATTTTTAACAAAATACGTGATTTTCAACATAATAGTTAAATGCTTAACAAATGAAACCAATTTTTAACAAATTAGTTCATCTTTTAAGCAAGGATTTAAATATTCAACCAAAATAATTAATTTTCTGCTAAAAAGAATAATTTTTAACAAAATACATGAATTTTCGAAAAAAAATATTAAATGTTCAACCAATGAAATGCATTTTTAACAAAGTAGATCTTTTTAAATCAATAACCTCAATTTTCAACTAAAATTATCAATTTTCTACTGAGAAAGATTAATTTTCAACACAATATATGAATTTTTACAAAACAGATAATCTTTCAATATAGGATTTTAATTTTTCAATCAAAATGATTAATTTTCTATAAAAGTAGATTAATTTTCAACAAAAACATGAATTTTTAACAAAATAGTTAAATGTTCAACCAATAAAATCCATTTTTAACAAAGGTGGTCTTTTTCAGTCAATAATCTCAATTTTCAACTAAAATTATTAATTTTCTACTGAAAAATATTAATTTTCAACACAATATATGAATTTTGAACAAAATATTCCAATCTTCAATTAGCGAAATGAATTTTGTACAAAGTAGATTAACTTTCAATCGATGATTTCAATTTTCAATCAAAATAATTATTTTCCTTTAAAAAAGATTAATTTTCAACTCAATAGTTAAATTTGTAACCCTTTAAAATGCATTTTCAACAAATTAGTTCAACTTTCAGGCAAGAATTTCAATTTTCAACCAAAATAATTAATTTTATACGAAAAAGATTAATTTTCGAAAAAATACATGAATTTTCAACATAATAAGATGTTCAACAAATAAAATGAATTTCTAACAAATTAGTGCAATTTACTACCAACAATTTCAATTTTCAACCCAAATTTTTCATTTTTTACAAAGAAGATTAATTTTGAACAAAACACATGAATTTTGAAAAAAATTGTTGTATCTACAACTAATAAAATAAATTTTTAACAACTACGTTAATTTCCAACCAAGAAAGATGATTTTTGAACGAAATAGTTGAATTAAAAAAAATTAAACTTCAATCAAAGTAGATTAATTTATAATATAAATTCAATCATTTTTTCAAAGTTTTTACGAGATAAGCTTTAAAATTATTAATATAAAATAAATAAAATTTAATATATTATAATTATTTAATATATTTAACCAAAGGAGATAAGATTACTACCAAAAGAGATGAATTAACCAAAAAGTCGAATTTTCAACCCAAAAAATATGAAGGGATAAATTTTCAAGTAGCAAAATAAATTTTTAACAAAGTAGTTCCATTTTTAAACAAGTAGTTCAATTTTTAAACAAGCATTAAAATTTTCTATCAAAGTTATTAATTTTCCACCAAAAAAGATTAATTTTCAACAAAATACATTACTTTTTAATAAAATAAATAGTTAAATGCTCAACCAATTAAATCAATGTTTAACAAATTATTTCATCTTTTAACGAAGGGTTTGAATTTTTAACCAAAATCATTAATTTTCTACCAGAAAAAACGAATTTTTAATAAAATAGTTCAATCTTCAACCAAGAATTCCAATTTTCTACCAACATTATTAATTGTCTACCAGAAAAAAACGAGTTTTTAATAAAATAGGCAAATCTTCAACCAATAAAATTAATTTATAAAAAATTAGTTCATTTTTCAACCAAGGATTGCAATTGTCAACCGAAATGAATAATTTTCTAACAAAAAAGAAGAATCTTCCATAAAATACTTCAATTTTATTTAACATAGTTTAATATTCAACGAATAAAATTAATTTTCCAGAAAATAGTTCTACTTTTAAAACAAGTAGTTGACTTTTCGACCAAAAATGAATTTTCAATCCAAAAGGACGAATTTTCTATCCAAAAAGACGAATTGCGAATAAAACTGTTAAATTTTCCTACAGGAAATATGACTTTTTTTAAATAAAATAGTTGAATTATTAAAAAAAATGATTAATCTTTCAGCCAACTTTTGGAATTATTAAGAGGGGAAAAAAGGGGAAGTTTTTTGGAAAAAAAGCGGAAAAAGAGGAAATTATTTTAAAAAGGGGAATAGAGGAAAGAGTGTGAAGTCTGATAATACGTATGATTATTGATAAGAGGCTAAATATAATCTGGTGATCTAAGAAATGTAATATTATCAGTTGATAAGATCAGAATTGAAGTGACAGTAAATTTTTAATAAATTTTCTCTGGGAGATAATAAAAATTCGCATTTCTATCTACCGAATAAAGCTAAAAACTCCTTATTGAAGAGTGCATCATATTTGGAATTTTTTCAGTGAAGTAAATTAATTTTTAAAAATTATAAGTTTCAACCAGTCGAATTTAAAAAAAAGACTAATTTTAAACATTTGTTTTCAACCGAATGGTTTAATTTTCCACTAAAAAAAGTTTTTCACCAAAAAATGCGATAGTTAAATTTTCAGTTGAAAAAATAAACTTTTAAGAAATAATAAATTTTTAATTAGTTGAATACACCGAAAAAATTTTTTCATCAAAATAGTTGGATCCTCAAATAAAGAAATAAATTTTCAGCAAAGATGATTTATATTCTAGGCAAAAAGACGAATTTTAAAACAAATAGTTAAATTTTCAACTAAAAAAAAAGTTTTCAATAAAAAATGGAATGGCTAAATTTTTAGTTTAACAAATTAATTATCAACAAGTCCAGTTCAATAATGATGACACATTTTCAACAAAATAAGAGAATACTCAAATAATCAGATAAAAAAATTACTTTCAGCAAAAAAAAAACATGTTTCAACAAAATACATATACTTTCAACCAAATTGCTGAATTTTGAAGCCAAAAAGACGAATTATCTATAAAATAGTCGCATTTTCTAGAAAAAAAAATATTAACAAAAAAAAAAGTTAATTTTCTACGAAATAGTTACATTTCTTGAGTAAATAGTTTTATAGATAAACAAAAACTGTGGAATTTTATACCAAAATTCTTGTATTTTCAGCCAAAAATATGAATTTTCAACCAAAAATTTAACTTTCAAACAAATTGTTTAATTTTCTTCCAAATTGTTAAATTTTTAACCGAAGAGGAAATATTTTCAACCAAGAAGATTAATTTTTACCAAAAAGACGAATTTTCCACAATATAAATAATATATTCTATATTTTCAGTTTAAAAAATTAATTCTAAAAAAAAAAAAAATCAGCAAAATAGTTAGATTTTTAAACAAGAAGATGAATTTTCAACTAAAATAGCAAATCTTAAAAAAAGTGAATTCTAACAAGAGAGTTCCACATTTAATCAAATAGTTGAATTTTTAACTAAAAGAATAAATTTTCAACTGATAATGAAATGATTAAATTTTCACTTTCAAAAATTGATTTTCAACCAAAAATGGAAAAAAATTTCACCCAAATAGTTGAATTCTTATCCAAACATCGATTATTTAAATTTTCAGTTAAAATTTATTCTAAAAGAAAAAATTATACAAAATAGTTCGATTTTTAACAAAGGAAATACATTTTTAACTAAAATTATGAATTAAAAAAAAATGAATTTTAAACAAAAGAGTTCAAAATTCAATCAAATAGTTGAATTTTCAATTAAAAAAGACAACATTTCAACCAAAAATGGATTATTTAAATTTTTGCCAAAAAAAAAGATAATTTTAAACAAAAAATAAAACGACTTTTCAACAAAACTGTTAAATTTTCAACTAAAGAGATTAATCTTTGAACAAAAAATTAATTTTTAACAAATTATTTTAACTTTCAAACAAGACGTTAATTTTTTTATTTAAAATATGATATTTTCAACAAAACAATGAAATTTTTAATTGAATTGTAAAATTGTAACCAAACGAGATGAATTCCGACTAGAAAATATCCATTTTCCATTAAAAATATCAATTTTATATCAAACATTAAATAGTAACATTTTCAGTTTAAAAATTAGTTTCGAAATAAAAAAAAAATTACAAAATAGTTCAATTTTTAAGCAAAGAGATGAATTTTCAACTTGAATGATATATCTTTGAGAAAATAAATTTTCAATAAAGGGCTTCAACGAAATAGTTGAATTTTCAACTAAAAAAGATCAATTTTCAACCAAAAATAAAATAGTTAAATTTTCACCTAAAATGTAAATTAAAAATCAAAAATGAAACGAAGTATTTC
>JAABKJ010007545.1:241188872-241367086 GCA_011634705.1 Andricus grossulariae | reverse complement strand
ATTTAACTATTCCATGTTTGATCAAACATTTATCTTGCGCATTTGAAAATTCAACTATTTGGTTGAAAGATCGTGGATTATATTAAAAATTAATCTTTTTTGGTAGAGACTCAATAGTTTTGGTTGAAAATTATTATTTTTTTTTTGAAAATTAAATTTTTAACTGAAAATTTTACTATTCCATGTTTGATCAAGCATTTATCTTATGCAGTTGAGAATGCAACTATTTGATTTGAAATTTCTGTATTTTGTTGAAACTTTTTCTTTTGTGGTAGAATATTAATCTTCTTGGTGAATAATTCAATTGATTTCAAATTATTGTATTTTGTCAAAAATTATAATTTTTTGTAGAAAATGAATTTTTCTTTCGTTGAAAAACATTTTTTTGATTGAAAATTAATTTTTTTAAGTAAAAATTTACCAAAATTGTTTGTTGCAACTTTTTTTTATAGACTTGAAACTTTGCCTTTCGTGGTAGAATATTAATCTCCTTGGCGACTAATTCACCTCTTTGGTTAAAAATCCAAATATAAGTTCATACATTCTATTATAAATTGAAAATTTTGGTTGAAAATTAATGTATTTTGTTAAAAATTATTATTTTCTGATGAAAAAATTAGTTTTTCTAATGAAAATGAATTTTTATTTCGTTGAAAATTAGTGTTGTGATTTATATTAATTTTTTAAACTAAGAATTTGACTACATTTTCTGGTTGAAACTTTTTTTGATAGACATTTAATCTTTTTGATTCGAAATTGATCTGTTTGGTTAAAAACTTAACTATTTCGTTGAAAGCTTTTTTTTTTGTTAAAAAGCTTATTTCTCTAACCGAAAATTTAACTATTCTATTTTTGGATGTGAATTTATCTTTTTTATTTCAAAATTCATCTATTTTCTAGAAAATTTGTATTTTTTCTTAGCAATATAACATTTTTCGTTGAAAGATCAAATATTAGGTGGAAAATTCCATTCAAAATTAAAATATTTGGTTTAAAATTCATGTATCTTGTTAAAAAATATTCCTTTTTGTAGAAAATTAATTTTAATAACTAAAAACTTAACTATTTAAATTTTCATCTATTTTTTTCATAGAGATTTAATCTTTATAATTGAACATTCATCGGTTTGGTTACAAGTTTAACTATTTTGTTAAAAAATTATTTTATTTGGTTAAAAAGTTATTTCTCTAACTTAATATTAAACTATTCTATTTTTTATTGAAAATTTAACCTTTTGGTTGAAAATTTAATGATTTGGTAAAAAATTAATGATTGTTATTGAAGATGCATCATTTTCTTTCAAACTTAATTTCTTTGATTGAAAATTGAATAAATTTTGTTGTAAATTCGTTGTTTTTATTGCACAAGATGAATTTTTTATTAAAAATGTACTTATTTCATTTTTGCTAGAAAATTGATCTTTTTCAGTTCAAAATTCACTTATTTTGTTGAAAACTCGTATTTTTTAGTAAAAAATTCCATTATTTTGGTAGAAAACGCACAGTTTCGGGTTGTGAATTCAACTTTTTTCACAAATTCGTCTTTATGACTTAAAAACTCAACATTTTGGATGACATTTTTTTTCTTTATTAATTGAAAAATCTTTCTTTGTTGAAAATTCAATTTTTCTTTCGAAAATTCGTATCTTTTTGTTCAAATTAACAGTTTTTAATTGCAAATTAAAAAAATGTGAAAATATCAAATATCACACTTTTTGTTGAAAACTTTTTTTTTTATCAAAGATTCATCAGCTTGGTTGAAATTTCAACTATTTTGTTGCAGATTTTCTTTTTCTTGGTTGATAATTACATTGATTTCTAAGAGTATTATTAATGATTTAGAAAAAATTGTTAAATTATTAATTAAAATGAATTAAATTCTCTGTTAAAAATTAATTTTTTTCAGTTGAAGAATCATCTCTCTTGGTTGAAAATTAAACTTTTTTGTTCAAAATTAGTTTCAGTTTTGGTTGAAATTAAATTTTTTTACTGGAAAATAAACTATTTTATTTTTTGTCGAAAATTTCTCCTTTTTAATGCAAATTTGAACTATTTAGATGTATATCGCTTTTTTTCTGCTTAAAAATTCGTCTTTTTAAGTAAAAAAATAATCTTCTTGGTTAAACAAAGAACTTTAAGTTGAAATTAAACTTTTGGTTGAATTTTGAACACTTTTGTTGAAAATAGCATGATGTTAATGTTTTTTGTTGAAAATTCATTTTTCGTTTTTTGAGGATTCATAATTTGATTTAAGAATTTACCTCTTTGGTTGAAAATTTAACTATTTTATTAAAATTGGCTTTTTTTAATTGAGTAGGAGATTGTATGGATTCGGACCACTTTCTTATAATAGTGGCATTAGAGAGAGAAAAGAGTATCAACAATATGCCAAAATTAAAAATTTATCTATTTCCTTGAAAATTTGTTTCAAATTTGGTGTCAATTACATTTTTTTACTGAAATTTAAACTAGTCTATTTTTTGTCGGAAATTAGTATTTTTTAATGCAAAATTCGACTATTTAGATGAACACTGCTCTTTTTTACTTGAAAATTCGTGTTATTTTCAGCAGAAGATTAATCTCTTGATTAAAGAAATCTCTTAAGTTGAAAATTTAACTATTTGTATGACTTTTGACCTCTTTTGTTGAAAATGCATTTTTTCAAGGATTTTTCATTTGTTGAACTCTTGTTGAAAATTCAATTTTTAGTTTTTGATGATTCATAATTTTATTTGAAAATTCACCTCATTTGTTGAAAATGAACTTTTTTCTTGAAAATTCGTTTCAATTTTGGTTGAAATGAAATTTTGTTACTGAAAATTGAACCATTTCATTTTTTGTTGAACATTGTTATTTTGTAATATAAAATTCAACTATTTGGTTAAATGTTGATTTTTTGTTACTTGAAAATTCATGCAGTTTATTGCAAAATTCGCCTTTTTTCAATACAAAATTGATTTTCCTGCTTAAAAAATCTTCCATGTTGAAAATTCAACTATTTGGTTGAATGTTGTACACTTTTATTGAGAATTCATTCTTTGTTTTTTTATGATTCATAATTTTATTTGAAAATTCACCACTTGGGTTGGAAATTTAATTATTTTGTTGGAAATCGATTTTTTTTAGATAAGTAGGAGATTAGATATATTGGAATAATTTTTCGATAATAGTGACATTAGAGGAAGAAAAGAGTCTTAACAATATGCCTAAATTTAAAATTGAATCATTGTCTTGAAAATTCGTTTCAGTTATGGTTAAAATTAAATTTCCTTACTGAAAATTGAACTTTTCCGTTTTCTCTTAAGAATTGACATTGCTAATGCTAAATTCAACTATTTCGTTGAATAATAATCTTTTATACTAGAAAAGTCATACATTTTATTGAAAATTCGTCGTTTTTCAGTAAAAAATTAATCTTCCTGGTAAAAAAAAATCTTTTAGGTTGAAAATTTAACTATTTTGTTGACAATCGCTTTTTTTAGTTAAATAAGAGATTAGATATATTGGTATAACTTCTTCAAAATAGTGACATTAGAGCGAGAAAAAAGTATTAACGATACGCCTAAATTGAAAATTGATCAATTTTCTTGAAAATTCGTTTCAGTTATGGTTGAAATTAAATTTTCTTACTTGAAATTGAACTATTTCATTTTTTTTTTTAAACTGATATTGTTCAATGCAAAATTCAGCTATTTTGTTTAATATTGATATTTTCTGATAAAAAAGTCATCAAGTTTATTGAAAATTCGTCTTTTTTAAGTAGAAAATTCATCTTTCGGGTTAGAAAAATCTTTTAAGTTGAAAATGTAACTATTTGGTTGAATGTTAAACTCTTTTGTTGAGAATTTTTTCTTTGTTTTTTGATGATCCATATTTTTTTTTAATTCACCTGATTTGGTTAAAAATTTAACTATTTTGTTGTAATTAGCTTTCTTTTCGATTAGTAGGAGATTAGATATATTGGAATAACTTTCCCGTAATGGTGAAATTAGAGCGATAAAAAGAGTATTAACAATATGCCTAGATTGAAAATTGAACTTTTTCTTAAAAATTCGTTTCAGTCATGGTTGAAATTAAATATTTTTTACTGAAAATGGAACTATTTCAGTTTCTGTTGAAAATTGATATTGTTTAGTGCAAAATTCAACTATTTCGTTGAATATCGAACTTTTTTTTTTAGTTAAATAGGAGATTTTATGTATTCGAATAAATTTTCTACAATAGTGACATTAGAGCGAGAAAAGAGTATTAACAATATGCCTAAATTAAAAATTTAATTTTAGTTTTGAAAATTCGTTTCAGTTATGGTTGAAATTATGGTTGAAAAATCTTTTAAGTTGAAAATTTAACTATTTGGTTGAATGTTGAACTCTTTTGTTGAAAATTCATTCTTTTTTTTTTGATGATTCATAACTTTATTCAAAAATTCACCTCTATGGTTGAAAATTTAACTATTTGGTTGAATGTCGAACTCTTGTTGAAAATTCATTTGTTTTTTTTTGATGATTCATAATTTCATTTGAAACCCCCTCTTTTCTTTGAAAATTTAACTATTTGGTTGAATGTCAAACTCTTGTTGAAAATTGATTTTTTATTTTTTGATGATTCACAATTTTATTTGAAAATTCACCTCTTCTTTTGAAAATTTAACGATTTTCTTGAAATTGGATTTTTTACTTCAGTAGGAGATTATATAGATTCGCATCACTTTCCTATATCAGTGACATTATTGAGAGAAAAGAGCATTAACAATATGCCTAAAAAGGAAGCAAAGCTAAAAAAAAGGAAGGGGGAATTTGTCGACACATGGAAAATAACGGTTTAAGAAAAAGGTCAAGAATATCAAAATGGGAGAAGTAAGTGTAAACGAGATGGAAATAATGATAGGAGAAATGAAAAGAGATTTCACAAGCAAAAAAGAAGTTAGTCAAGGAAGGAATATAAGTGGGTAGGATGACGAATATACAAAAAAAAAGGAAACAGAAGTGAGAAAGAATGTAAGGAAATAGAGAAGAGTAGTGGAGAAGAGTATAAGAAAGAAAAGATGGAATATACTGAGTTTTTTAATAAAAAAAAGAGAGAAGGAAAATATAAGGTTTGAAGAAGAGGTGAAAAAGTCTAGGAGAGAAGAAGAGGATCGGAAGGTAGTGAATAGAGAGACAATAATATGGGAAAGAGTAAACATGGATATTGAGATGGTTGAATGGCAAAAATATTGTATAGATTTGCTTGGAGGTATAAAGAGAAAAGTTAGAAAAGGAGGAAAATATAAGATTTGAAGAAGAGGCGAAAAAGTCTAAAAGAGAAGAAGAGGATCGGAAGGTAGTGCATAGAGAAACAAAAATATCGGAAAGAGTGAAGATGCATATTGAAATGGTTGAATGGATAAAATATTTTATAGATTTGCTTGGAGGTACAAGAGAGAAAAGTTATGAAAGAAGGAAAATATGGTAGGGTAAGATATAAGGAAGAGGACATAAGGATAGAAATAGTCAAGGTATTAGAAATAATGAAGGATCGAAAGGTACCTCTTATAGATGAGAATCCAAATAAAGTGTGGAAATATGCGAAGAAAGAACTAAACTCACGGGCATGAATAATGAGTAATAGAGTATGGAGAGGAGAGAAGTGGCGAGAGTTATGGAAAGGAGTAGTGAAGACAGTGACTGAAGGCAAAGGGGAGGAAGTTAAAGATTATAGGGGAGTGACGCTAATGTCAACATTGTGCAAAGTATAGTAACTTCGACTCTCAGGTCCTATTCAAAGTAGAACAAGTTATGGTAAAAAGGGGAATAAGAGAAGGAATTATAAGAAGAGTATCGGAAATTTTTATGAACTTTCATTCAATATACTAGTCTCAGACTCAAAAGAAGAAATGAAAGGAAAAGGATGGGGAGGAGTTAGGATGGGAGAAGGAAAGATATATAAACTGGCATGCACGGATGGTATAGTTTTGATGGTAGATGATGAAGAAGGGATCGCAAGCTTAATAACATGTTTGGAAACATTTAGAAGGTGAGAAAACAGATATCGGGTATAGGAAAAAGAAGGTTAAAAAAATTGGAGATGAAGAATATGGTTATTTGATAAGCTGGTATGGCTAATAATAGGTTATGGAGAAGAGATAGTGGGATAGATGATAAGGAAAGAGATTGATAGTTTACAGAAAGGTATATAAGTATAAATTAAGTTCTTCAGCAGGAAAGAGAGCACAGAAGTTTGAGACAAAGCTAATGGATAAGAGGTAACGAAAAATGTTCAGTGCTGGAGATATAAGAGAGGGGCTGGAGTAAGCCATGAAATACTGGAAAGAAGGAACAGAGAAAGACAATTAGTAGAAATATAGGAGATGATTGAGGAATTAAAATAAATAGTATAAGACGATTAAAAAGGAAGAAGTACCAAAGTATTAAGTAAATGGATGAGGAGAGACAAGATCGACCAGACTGGCAAGATTGAGATGGAAAAAAGAGTTAAGGAAAGGGATGTAAAGGGATGTATTAGAAACAGAAAGAGAACAGAACGTGCAGAATATGTGAATAGATGTAGGAGGGAAATTAAAAATGAAGAAAGCTGGTGAGAGCATGTGGTAAAGATTCTAGGGAAGGATGAATTGAGTGAAGAGTTGATGAAAGAGCTGAAGAGGATTAGATAGGTCAAAAATAAAAATAAAAAGAAGGGATTTGAAAAAATGGCAAAATTGAGGATGAAGAGAAGTCAAAGATTGTATATGTTCTCTGTCAGGGAACATCGGTATATGTTTCTTGAAACACAAAGCGGTAATTTCTCGTTGGTTTAATGGCTTCAGGAGGAAGGTTAACGAGCGCTGGGAATCTTTCTACGATTTTATGACTGGGAAGGGGATTTATAGGCTCGTAAGCTAAGGGAAAACCTTATCAGGTTCTCTCGAGTGACGTTTACGTCGTTTAAATAATGATGCCGATATTTTTAATACTTAAATTATCTAAGGTTTGCGAATATCTAGGAACGGATTTCAGATCTATTTTTACAGTTCTGTCTGCATAAAAATTAAGGGCGGAAAAGTTCGATGAAAGAAGTACGCGCCATAAAACCCCTAAACTGACAAAATAGACTCGGGTTTAACTTCAGAGTTATATAGGACACGATCGCATTGTCAACTGAGCGTCGAAACTCGATGTCGTAAAAATAAATCGAGGATGTAATCGATTTTGGGGCGCGTCTGAAATTTGAATCTGGAAAGGAGGAATCTGAATTTGGGAAGGACTCCTCTTTATTACGATTATTACAATTGGCATTCACACATGATTTTATATGAATGTATGTGGAAAATTCTAGCCAAAATTTTAATTAATTTTTAAAAATTTTTATTCAAATTTATCTTCTCTATATTTTAGCTAAGAGTTTAGGAATTTATTTAAATTTAATCTCACTAGCATCATGTGTATTTTTTTCTATCCTTTAGAAGCATGATAAATTATTCATAAAAAAATTAATATAGCATTCATATTTCCACCAGAAAGAATTTTAATTTTGATTTGAAACCAATTAAATTCATTCAAAAAAGACGAATTTTCGAAAAAAAGATTTAAATCCTCAAGAAAATCGGATGATTCTTCAACCAGTTGCATTTTTAACAAGAAAAGGTTGAAAGTTTATCAAAGGAGTCGAATTTTCTACAAAAAATTTGAATTATTTAAACAAAAATATGAAATTTCAACTAAAAAATTCATCTTTAATCAAATAATCGGATTTTCAACCAAAAATATAAATTAAATTTTATTCAGAAAAGAGATCTTCTCCTTTCACTTCACTGGGATTCGAACACCAGTTCGACCGATTTCCGGTCAGGTGCTCTAACCATTGAACTACTAGAGAGATCAGAGGAAGAATTTTTTTCTGAATAATTTTACTTATTTCTATTAAAAATTGATATGTCACACCTTGCTAAATAAAGCGTGATTCAGAAAAAAAATTCTCTCTCTGATCTCTCTAGTAGCTCAGTGGTTAGAGCACCTGACCGAAAATCAGTTGAACTGGTGTTCAAATCCCAGCAGAGTGAAAGGGGAAGATATTTTTTCTGAATCAAATTTAATCAAAAAGTTTTTAATTTATATTTTCTTCTCGTCTGAAATGACGTTAAAATATTTTCTGTAAAGGAGAATATAAACTTGGTTGATATTGTAGATTTCCATTTTATGTGTGGATTTCTCTTCTCGATCCAGTACTTTCTTTGATGATGATATAGATTTCTATTAAAAATTGATATGTAACATCTTGCTAAATAAAGCGTGATTCAGAAAAAAAATTCTCGATCTGATCTCTCTAGTAGCTCAGTGGTTAGAGCACCTGACCGAAAATCAGTTGACCTGGTGTTCAAATCCCAGCGGAGTGAAAGGGGAAGATCTTTTTTCTGAATAAAATTTAATTAAAAATGTTTATTCTCAATCTTTTTTGAAATGACATTAAAATATTTTCTGTATAGGAGAATATAACTTTGGTCGATATTGTAGATTTCCATTTTATGTGTGGAGTTCTTTTCTCGATCCGTTACCTTCTCCAATGATAATACAGATTTCTATTAAAAATGTAATAATATTTCCATTACTGTTAACCATTAATATTCAGAGGCCAAAATTTAAATCTTGTAACATTTTTAATAAAGAATCTTTTATAAATGGAACAAGAAAACTTTTTACTTATATTTATGAATTTGAAATTTATTATTCTCAGGGATTTTCTCAAATTTTATATTTTTCAACATTTTTGGATTTCAAATTTTCTTATATTCACAAAATTTCCTAACTTCAAATGCTTTAGGAAATAGTAGATTTCAAAATCGAAAAGATGCATTAAAAAAAAAGCCGATAATTTTCAATCGAGAGAAATGAATTTTCAACAAATAGTTGAATTTTTATCTCATGCAATGCAAGACTAAAATTTCAACGAAAAATGGAAGAGTTAAATTTTTAGGTAAAAAGAAAAATAACTTTGAGCACAAAAAAAACAACAAATTTTCAATAAAATTGTTAAATTTTTAACCAAAAAGATAAATTTTCGTCCATGAAAATTAATGTTCTATGAAAAAAAATTCAGCTTTTCCAATATGCAGGATAATGTTTCAACTAAAAATGAAATAGTTAAATTTTCAGGTAAGAAAAAATGCTTTTTAACAAAAATAAAAATGAATTTTCAACCAAAAGGAGGAATAATTTTCGACCAAGAAGATTAATGTTTTACCAAGAAAGTTAAATTTTGTGTAAAATACATGAATTTTTAACAAAATTATTCAATTTTAAAGTCAAAAAAACGAATGATCGGCAGAACAATTAAATTTTCAACATAAAATATGATTTTTCGAAACTTAAGAATTTTAAATTAGATTAAAATCAAATTCAAGATCCTATATAACATCCACTACTCAAGTTAATGTATAGAATTCCTGAAAAATGTTGTCTAAATTCGATGATTGGATTCTTGTTTTATTTTCAGGAATTCTATTCATTAATATGATTTTTCAACCAAAAAGCTTCAATTTTAACCAAATAGTATAATTTTCTATCAAATTGTTGAATTTTCAAGCCAAAAAGGCGAATTTTCTACTAAACAGACAAATTTGTGACAGAAAATTTATTTTAAAAGCAAATAGTTGAATTTTAAACTGTAATTATGAATCCTTGATAACAAAAATTAATTGTTTTACAAAGTAGTTTAAATTCCGCTTTTCAATTAAAAAAGCTGAATTTTCAAGGAAGTATGTAACAGTTCACATTTTAACCAACAATTTCATTTTGAACCGAAATGGATACATTTTTAATAATATATTTGCATTTTCAACAAAATAATTAAATTTTCTACCAAATAATATGATGAATTCCGAACCAAAAAGATAAAAGTAGCTTTTTCAATAAAAAAGTGAATTCTTCGAGACGAATTTATTGACCTATAATGTTAATACATTTTATATATCAAAGAGTAAAGAAGTTTTGATCATTTATAATATATTGAAAATCTATTTTTATCTTAACAATTTTTCTCATTCTTATAATTTAAAGTTGATGCGAAAATAGAAAGAAAAGATGTGTTGATTCGAGATGAATCGATTGACCTATAATATTGATACATTCAATTAAAGAGTAAGGAAGCTATGGTAATGCATAATATTTGAAAAAACGGGTTTTTATAGTAAAGCTTTTTTCTTTAACATCATTCAAAATTTATGCAAGAACGGAAAATATCCCTTGATTCGAGGTAAACCGATTGACCTATAATTTGGATACACTTTATTGAAGAGTAAAGAAGCTATGCTCATTTATAATATTTTAAACATCTGTTTTAAACAGAAAACTTTTTTCATCAACATGATTCAATGTTGATGCATGAACGGAAAAGACTTTGTGATCATAAATTTTTAAAAATAATTCTGACAATTTTTGTAAAAAAATCATAAAGCTGGGGAAAAGATAGAGTGCGACAAAACTTTTCCCTTCCCTTTTCGAGCTCGAAAAATTAACATTTCGAATACAAAATATGATTTGTCTGATTGGTCATTGTATTTAAAAAAGATTTGTATCATTTCGTAATTTTGTATTTTTTGTAACCCAGGCAGAAATATTATATATAGTTTATATGTAGTATGAAGTATTATATATAATATTCATTTGTTTTATATAAAAAATGAATAAAACAAATGAACATTATATATAATACTTCACACTATATATAAACTATATATAATATTTCAGCCTTGGGTTAAATACACATATCCATTTACTGTGCCATAGTTATATTTTCAACCGAAAAGATTAATTTTCTAGCAAATATAAAATAATAATATATTTACATTTATATTATATATATATTTATATATATAATAATGATAATTATAATATATTTATAATAGATATTATATAATTAAAAGTACGGTGCCGGATAAATCCACCCGCGGCGAGACATATATTGGTAATGAGAAAAATAATATGCTAATTTCAAAGAATGGTAAGTAAATGAAAAAAATGGTGTCATTCATATTGAATTAACTGGAATTTCCTGGCTATAAAAAAAAACTTCTGTTGATCATATGCAACTTTTTCAAATCATATAAGATTTTCTGTAAAATCTATAACAAAATGTTGGAAAATGAACCGAGTTTTTTTTTCTAAAGAAAGTGCAATTAGTGATCTAGTATTAATAAACAGTTATACCAATGGTTGTATTGTAGAAACTTATACTTGATTGTTAATTTTTTTACTTTTCTACAAGAAAAAATGATCTATTTGTATTTACTTTCTTGTAAAAATTGTTTCCACCAAGGAAGAATTTCTAAAAATACTTTCACCGATTTGGAATTTTCACTTAATCACTAAGCATACATATCTGCAACATTAGAATTTAGTTTCGCGAGCTTAATCCTAATGCAAAACAAGTTTGCAAAAGCAGAACTAAACATTATTCCTTTTCCTGCACTTAGAAATGGTATAAATAATGAATACTATTTTCCAAATTGAGAAATAGTAAACATATATATAAGGGATTTTCCCAATAAAGGATGGTTCGAAAAATGTATACTGCTGCATGGACCATTGACCGTGCATGATCCTTGAAAATTTCAGCCTTGATTTCTTAATTCAATCGATATGTAATTACTGACAAGTATCGAAGAACTGGTCCCAGTTAGACAGTCGCTGTCCAGTCGAGTGTCCTTGATCAATGAACTTTTCCTTCCGTATAAAAACCATTAAAGAGACCTACAGTTTGGAAAGTGTAATACAGCTTTATATCTTTATTAATCACAAGATATACCCACATATCATTTTAATACTATCAAGTGGGGCTAAGCGGCGCGTGTGGGGTAAACCGGTTTACCTGCATTTTAAGATTAGGGGCCATTCTAAAACTACCTCAAACTTTTTTGAAATTTTTTTACTTCCCTCCCCTTCTTCGACAAAAATAAGACACCTCCCGCCTTCTTAGGTCAAATTTTTTTCTTGGATTTAATTTGATAAATGCCTAAAATAAAGCACACAACGTACAATCATACTTTAACAGACTTTACAGACCAAAATGCTCTCAAAACAGGGTAAATATGATGAATTTTTACAAAAATGGGGGGGGGATTCTCTAATATAAAATTAATGTATACCTAGGTACCATATTGAATTCAATATGAAGCGCTCAGGATTTCGTGTCGAAATATATTGCATGATGAATTTTCAACGAAAGAGTTAAGTTTTCAAGAATAAAAGTCGAATGTTTAAAAAAAAGTTAATTTTTAAACCCAGAAAGATGAATTTTCAACCAAGAAAGATGAATTTTCAACCAAAGGAGACGAATTTTTAAACAAATGGTCGACTCAAACAAAACAGAATTAACTTCAAACACAAACACAAGCCAAAAAGACGAATTTTTTAGAGGACAGTAGGAATTTTCAATCAAGAAAGATAAATTTTTTTACATCAAAAGATGAATTTTCAATTTAGAAAACAAACTTTTACAAAGCAGTTGAATTTCCGAAAAAAATTACTTTTCTAACCAAATAGTAAATTTTCAACATAATAATTAACTTTTCAATTGAATAGTTGAATTATGAACTCAAATTATGAATCTTTAAAATTAATTCTTAACCAAGAGGTTCAACTTTGAACCAAGTATTTGGATTTTAAATAAAAAAATATTAAGAAAATTCTAAAGGAAAAATTTAATAATTGTAATTTCAACGAAGAATTTTAATTTTGCATTAAAAAAAGATGGATTCAACCAAGAAAGATAAGTTTTCAACAAAACAGTTATATGTTTAACAAGAAAATATTCATTTTTAACCAAAATATATGAATTTTTAATAAAAAATTTAATTTTCAATCAAAAAAGACGAATTTTCAATAAAACAGTTGAATTTTTCCCAAAAAAGAATAACTTCTCAACTAAATTGTTGGATTTTTCAGCAAATAATTTAATTTTCTACGAAAATGATGGCAACCCAAAAAATTTTTGTTTCAACAAAACGATTGAATATTTAAGCAAAAAAGACGAATTTTCTACAAAACAGTTAAATTTCCTACAAAAACGTTAATTTTGAACCAAATAATCAAATTTTTAGGCCAAAATTGGAATTGAAAAAAATTTCGGGACAAATAGCCGGATTTTTTCAGTAAAAATAGAGCTGAAAAAGGAGCTATTTGTAATCAATTTTCAACAAATAATGGAATGATTACAGTTTTAGTTGGAAAAATGATTCTTTAAACAGAACGAAAACAAATCTTTAACCACAAAAAAATTTTTTAACAAAATAAGTACGTTTTCAATTAAAGAGATGGATCTACAAATAATAAAATGAATTTTTAACCAAAAAGTTTTGATTGAAAAATCAAATACTTGATTTTAAGTTGAACTACTTTTTAAAAAATTAATTTTTTTCGGTTGCAAATTCATATTATCGTATTGAAAATTTAGCTTTTTACTAGAAAATGTCTTCTTTTTGGCATAACAATTCAACAATTTGCTATAAAATTTAACTATGTGATTGGAAATTAATTTTTTAGTTGAAAATTCATATTTTTGCTTGAAAATTAAACTATTTCAGTAGAAAATTAAACTGTTTCGGTAGAAAATGTAACTTTCAGTTTAAAAATTAAATTATTTATGTGAAAATTTAATCGTTCTGTCGGAAATTCGTGTTTTTTTTAAATAATTCTTTTTATCTGAAAATCGAGCTATTCCATTTTTGTTTGGAAATTGTAGACAATTTGACTATTTGGCTAAAAAATTAATTTTATTTATTGAAAATAATAATATTGATAATTTTGGTTGAGGGTTCATATTGTTAAAAATTCGTCTTTTTAATTGAATTCCACTACTTGAGAATTCGTTTTTCTTTTTTTGGTTGAAAACAAGTTTCTTGAACTGAAAATTCAACGATTCCATTTTTGGATGAAAATTGTGTGTGTGTTTTTTTAGTTAAAATTTCAACTATCTCGTTGAAAATTAATCTTACTTGATTAAAAATTAACTTTTTTCTAAAAAATTCGACTTTTTAACTTTAAAATTGAACTATTTTGTTGAAAATTCGTCTATTGGGGTAGAACATTAATCTTTTTTGTTGAAAACTTACAATTCGGTTGAGGATTGAATTATTCTGTTAAAAATTCGTTTTTTAGTTGAATTCAATTGTTTGATAATTCGTTTTTTTTTCTTTGAACAGTAATTTTTTAACTTCAAATGTAACTATGCCATTTTTAGTTCGAAATTAAGCTATTTGGTAAAAAATGCAACTATTTTGTTGGAGGTCTAATTTTTTTGTTAAAAAGTAATCCTTTTTGCTTGAAAATCCACCTCTCTTGGCTAAAAATGTACTTTATGTAAAAAAATTCAACTTCTCAGATTGAAAATTCCACTGTCTTGTAAAATATTGGTATTTTTGGCTTGAAAATTCATAATTTTGTTTGATTTTAAAAAATTTTTATTGAAAATTCGTCATTTTTATTTGCTTTTAACTGGTTAAATTTGAAATGCTGCTGACATTTTTTTTGTCGAAAATTAAACTGTCTTCTAAAATATTGGTATTTTTGGCTTGAAAATTCAAATTTTGGTTGAGGAATCAATTATTTTGTTTAACTGTTTTATAGAACATTCGAATTTTTATCATGGAATTCAATTGATTGACAATTCGCTTTAGTTTTTTTTTAATTAGTTTTTCAACTTCAAAATCTGTTCTATTTTTGGTTAAAAACAGATCTCTTTTAGTTAAAAATTCAACTATTTCGTTTAAAATTGATGTGTTTTCTTGAAAATTCATCTTTTGATAGAAAATTAATCTTCTGTGTTGAAAATTCAGCAATTTGGTAGAAAATTCAACTATTTTGTTAAACTCTTCTTTTTCACTCGAAAATTCACCTGTTTTGTTGCAAATTCGTCCTTTTGGATTAGAAATTAATTTCTGATGGTAAAAAAGTCATCTTTCTTGGTTGAAAATTCATCTCTGTTGGCTAAAAGTAAAGTTTTTTGTCGAAAATTCAACTTTTAAGATTGAAAATTCAATTGTCTTCTGAAATATTGGTATTTTTGGCTTGAAAATTCAACTATTTGGTTGAAAATGGAACTTCTAAATTCTTTGTGTTACAAAACTGTTGCGACCCCCCTCTTATGTGATTTTTTGTCAGGAATTAATTAAATGAATAATGAATTTATTTACATGTGTAATAGGAAATAATTTAATGTGAATGTTATTTTAAGATTTTACACCGGAAATGGATATGTCACGTTTTTGATTAAAAATCGAATATCGTAAACAAAAATTAAAACAATGCAAAAAATCAGATTTCAAAGAAAATTAACCAATTTTAAACAATTTTACGTTATGGTGTCGTTTTAGGTATACCATAAATCGGCAGTTTTAGAAAAAAATCATTAGATTGCAAAGAAGATTTCACATTTTGTACAATTGTAGGTTAAACTAGTAGCGTTCGCTGGAAATATCGATACAAATTTCAAAGAAGTTTTACAATTTCGCAACAATTTTAGGTAATGTTAACATTTTTTTCCGGGAAATAGGTTATTTTAAACATAAAAGTTAATTTTAACAGATGATTTACCACCTTAAACTATTTTCTGATTTGTTATCTTAGTGCTTTTTTCTCTCAAAATGCTATTTTTAATACAAAATCATTATAATTGAAAAAATATTTACAATACTAGAACATTGTGCCATATTTTTCAAGTTGAATGCCTCATAGAAAGCAAAACGGAAAAATCTGGAATTTACATGTTATTTAAAAAAATTTCCACAAAAATTTAGTAAAATTTGTAGTTAAAAAATTATAATAAATGAAGAAGATTAAATTTTTACCACAAAAGATAGATTTTCAACAAAATACAAACATTTACAACCAAATAGTTGAATTTGCAACTGAAGAACATACATGATCAACAAAACATGGAATAATTAAATTTTCAGTTAAGAAAATAATTTAAAAGAAATATGAACAAAATAGATAAATTTTGAAAAAAAAAGAAATTAATCTTCTTAGTGACTAATTCATCTTTTCGGTTGAAAATTGATGTATTTTAAAAAAATTATTCTTTTTTGGTATAAAATTTTTTTTTTCGGTTGAAAATTCATTTATTTGGTTGAATATTAGTTTTTTTATTTAAAATTAATTTGTTAACTAGAAATTTTACTAAATTTATGTCGAAATTTTTCTTTGATAAACATTTAATCTTTTAGGTAGAACATTCATTTGTTTGCTTGAAAATTTAACAAAATCGGTGGAAATTTATTTGAATTGTCTAACTGAAAATTAAAGTATTCTATTTTTTGTTGAAATTTTAGATTTTTTGGTTAAAAATTCGTCTATTTTGTTGAAAATTTCTCTTTTTTTGTTTGTTAGAAAATTACCCTTTTTGGTCGCAAATTCAACTATTAGGTTGAAAATTATTCTCTAACTTGAAATTGAACTATTATATTTTTTGTTAAAATTTTTTTTTTTTTAGTTGAAAATTTGTCTTTTTTTGTAGAAATTAAATTCATCTTCTGAGTTGAAAATTCGTTTTTTTGTGTGTTGAAAATTAATTCCTTTTTCTAAAAATGTAGCTTTTCTATTCTTGATAGAAAATTCATATTTTTTGGTTCTAAATTCAACTTTTTTTTTCAAAAATTCGTCTTTATGACTTAAAAATTCAACATCTTCGATGAGATTTTTTTTTCGTTTTTGATTGCAAAATCTTTTTTGGTTGAAAATACCTCGTAAATCTGTCATGTCCGATTTCGAAAAAAGTTTACTATTCTTGTATTATTGAACCCTTTGCGGCATACATTTTTCAGAGAAACATGTTTTTATGAAAATCGGTGTACAGGGGTTTTTGGGATCGCTGATCAAGAGTCTGTACTCAGATTTTGAAAATTCAAAATGGCGCATCCAATACAACGTCCAAAATTTGAAATATTTCTTGATTTTGTTCAAAATTGGTATACAAGGGTTTTTGGGGTCGCTGATCAAGAGATTAAAAAATAAAAATATAGAAAAAAAGATACAAAAAAAATACAAAAAAATTGAATCAATGGCAACTGTTTTGAAGATATGCAATTCGTCATATGAAGTTAGAGGTCACTGTATTGTTTATATTCGTCATCAGCATCTCAGAAACACCTGCATATCAACTTTCAACACAAAAATAAACAATATATCAAATTTCGACCGCCATCTTGTAATCAGCATTTAAAAATTTTCGAAATCTTAGTTCAGATTCATAATCAGCGACCCCATAAACCTCTTTACACTAATTTTCAACAAAATTACAAAATATATCGGATTTTGGACGCCATATTGGATCCGCCATTTTGAATTTGCCAAACATGAGTTCCAATTTGTCATTAGCAAATCTAAACACCCTTATACATTAATTAACAATACAAGTAATACAAAAATATCCATTTTCGGTCGCCATATTGGATCCGCCATTTCGAATTTTCAAAATCTGAGTACAGATTCTTGATCAGCAACCCAAAAAACTCCTGTATACTAATTTTTACAAAAATCTTGATAAAATTCACGCTAATATTGAATTTTTATAAAATATTGGCTTGTTTTTTGGACTTTGTTTATAATTATCAAAAAACTACCAAACTATTTGAAAGTATTGTCTACAAATTTTGATACTAGAACTTCCTATGATCATAAAACTACAAAAAATTTTGATTGAATCGATAAAAAACTACTGTAAAATCGCAAAAAATAGTATGAAATCAGGTGGGAATACGTATTCCCACCATGCCGCGAAGGGTTAAAACCAGCTTCGAAACGGTCTGGAAAATGCACATTTTGTCCAGAACGAGAAGTGGAACGACTACTGTTTTCACTGTTTACATTGGGATTCGAAGGTCTTACCTGTTGTACGTTAGAAGGTGCAGACGCGGCTGGCATCGGTGGCGTAAGATTTTCGCGATTAAGTTAGATTACAATGTTATAGTCTTCGTCATCATCGTGTAATTGTTTTTCTTCTGCGAGGTTTTTTAAATCCTGTGACAAGATAAAAGCAGGCTCAACTCGATCAATAGAAACGCGAAACTTTTTATCGTTTATTTTGATTAAAAAAAATTATCATTGCGCTCAATGACTTTATACGGTCCGTCGTACGGTGGATCGGACGGGCCGCGTACAGCATTATGACGTAGAAAAATATATGGTGAAGTCGCTAAGTCTTTAAATATAAGAACTTTTTCATTACCGTGTCGACGTACGAAAAAATCCGCAGGTAGACGTAGGCTGGCACCGTAAAGCAGTTCGACGGCCGTCGCTCGGAGATCTTCTTTGATGGCAGTTCGAATGCCAAGTAAAACGATTGACAAAATTAAAACCCAATCGCTGCCATCATGGTATTTAATCGCAGCTTTAAGTTGCCTGTGAAATTTCTCTGCTAAACGATTCGCTTGCGGCTGATAGCTTGTCGTACGAATGCGCTTTGTACCTAACAACCTACATAATTCCGCAAAAAAGCGCTGATTCGAATTGACGTCCTTAATCGGTCGTGATTCGTGAAGGAACGCCGAAAGGAGCAATCCACGTTGAAAGCAAAGCAGTCGCGATAGTAGTAGCTTCCATATCAGTAATCGGAATGACTTCGGGCCAGCGAGAAAAGCGGTCGATGCACGTTAAACAATATCTAAAACCTTGGCAATAACGGATGGTAATAATATCTATGTGAATGTGTTCGAATCGATTAGCTAATTTCTCGAATTGTTGAACAGGAGCAGAAACATGTCGAGTAACTTTGCATCGCTGACACGAAGTACAAATCCGTGTCCACTTTTTATAATCTTTATTTATTGCCGGCCAAACGAAACGTGAAGTGACGAGCTGCTGAGTGGCGCGCATGCCAAGGTGTGGCTGACTCTGCAATAAGTTAAATACAGCGCGACGTAACGATACAGGGACAAAAGGCCGTACGGTGTCGCTCGACGTATCGCAGTATAAATGCACGTTCTGGTTTGGAAAGTACACTTTTCGCAACTGAAGTGCTGATTGATTAGAAGAAAGCAAGTCACGCAATTTTGCATCGTCTTTTTGGGTAGAAGCAAGAGAGTCGTGATCTATTGATAACGCGATTACCTCAAGGCGAGATAATGCATCAGCTACACAAGTTTCAGAACCCTTAATATACCTATTATCTGTAGTGAAGTGAGAAATGTAGTCTAAATGTCGAAATTGGCGCGGAGAACATTTATCTAAATTTTGATTAAAAGCAAAAATGATTGGTGTATGATCTGTGAAAATTGTAAAATTTCTGCCCTCTGCCATATGATGGAAACGATTAGCAGCGCCGTAGATAGCGTAAGGATCGCGATTGTACGCGCTATATGTGCGTTGAGTTGTCATCACAGATTTTGTGTGGAATGCTAAAGGTTGCCATACATTACCCACGTGTTGCTTCAGTACACCGCCAATTGCGAAATCCGAAGCATCTACGACTATGCTGATAGGCGCACCTGAAACGGGATGCTCGAACAAAGTTGCGTTCGCGAGAGCGCTTTTCGAATCAGCGAAAGCTTCGTGAGCTTTTTCGGTCCAATTGATAGGTTCCTTGCCCTTTTATGAACCGACTAAAAGTTCGTTCAACAGGTAGTATATTAGCTGCGTGAGGTACAAATCTACGTTAAAAATTAAACGTACCGAGATAACGGCGCAAGCCTTTAATCTTAGTGGGCAAAGAAAATTTCGAAACCGCATCGACCCGCTCTTGCATTGGAGAAATACCATCAGAGTTTACCGTATAGCCGAGAAAAATTATTTTGTTTACGCCGAATACACATTTCCCCGGGATAGTTACAACACCGAACATCGAGAAGCGATCAAATAACAATTTCAGGTGCTCTAAATGTTGCTCCTCATTTCCAGACGCGATAAAAAAATCGTCTATGTACGCGTAAACAAAATCAAGTTCGCGCAACACTTCGTCGACAAAACATTCACAAGTTTGCGCTGCATTTCGAAAACTGAACATCATCATGCATGGCTCAAAAAGACCGAAAGACGTAACAATCGCAGCTTTTTTTATATCTTCAGGTACAATTGGTATTTAATAAAAAGCACGAGCAGGATCAATGTCTGAAAATACCTTTTTACCATGTACATTCTGTGCAAAATCCTGTGTTTGTAGCGGAGTGTACCTATCAGGAATCGTGCAGGCGTTGAGAGCTCGGTAGTCGCCACATGGTCGTGGGCTGTCGTCTTTCTTGGGGACGACGTGGAGAGGCGTAGACCATGGGCTCTTCGAAGGTCGAATAATTATCTGCTCCATCACCATGTCGAACTCAGCCTTAAATTGTTTAAGGCGGTCAGGTGCGAGGCGGCGGAACTTGGCGTGAACAGGGGGTCCGGACATCGTCTTGATGTATTGTTGTACTCGATGTTTAATTGAGTCTTTTCGAAACACGGACGGTCGCGTCAAATCAGGGTATGTGGCGAGTAACTCGTGGTACGCCGAAGTACCGATCATTCTTTTGATGGTGGGTATATCTTCGCCAACTGCAAATTCGCGCGTTGTCAAGCCAGTTGAATTATCGATTAAGGACTTGTTTTTCGGATCGATCAGCAAAACGTAATGCGAAAGAAAATCGATTCCTATAATCGCGGAACGCACGTCAGCAATAACGAATGGTCACTTAAACTCGCGACGTAGCGATAAATTTAAGTTGAGCGGCATATTTCCGTAAGTTTCGATTCTCGATACGTTTGCCGCGTAAAGTTGGTACTCACATTTTTTAGCTTTTCTTGCGAGCCACTTACGCGGGCACACACACAAATCGGAACCAGTGTCTATGAGAAAAGGATTGCACGAGTTCAAGTCCTTCACAAAAAATCGGTGATGCGCCAACCCGTCAGTGCTTGCCGTATTCACTAACGGCGTGCATCGTTTTCCGACCAGGTGCAACCACTGCGGCACTTAGTTACGCGCTCCTTGAATTGACGGTGATAATAGAACAACCGATCACTTGCCGAATCATTGCACCCCGGTGCGGGCGTCGCGGCGCGGTTTTGAGATGGACGCGATGCTCCACAAGAGCGCGAACGGCTGCGATCTTCAGTCAGCGCGTTCACCTTGGATTCCATGAATTCCATGAATTCCGTGAATTCCATGAACTCAGTGAATTTCGTGAATTCCACGAATTCTATAAATTCCTAGAATTTCTTGAATTTCACTTCACTCCAATAACCGGTGAACAAACATTGTTTGTACCAGTGATTTTTTTTTACCTGTACCTACAATTTTTCTTTACCGGTACCGACAGTGTATACACTTTATATTAATGAATATGAGTTATGTGCCGAGGGATAGGTTAACTCGTGTGTTATCTAAGGTCCCGTGAAAAAGGGTTCCATGAGATGTAGCTGGGGCCTTGAGGGACTGGTGGAATTCCTTGGGATAGCAAGTTGGATCCCGTAGGATTCAATTCTACGAAGGATCCCGTAGCATTTATGTGACCAGACACAGGGGTGCCTTCCCGCCCCCACGAAGTGTCGGAAAGTGGTAGGCGTTTGCCAACATTATTTCTGTGACCAGACACAGGGGTGCCTTTCCGCCCCACGAAGTGTTAGAAAGGGGTATGGGGTTTGACCATTATTATTTCTGTGACCAGTCACAGGGGCACCATCCAGCTGCCACAAGCTGTTGGAAAAGGTTGATTTCGTGAATTCCTTTGATTCCGTTAATTCTGTGAATTCTTTGAATGCCATTAATTCCGCGAATACCATAAATTCAATGAATTCCGTGAATTTGGTAAATTCCGTGAATCCCAAGAATTCCGTGAATTCCATAAATTCCGTGAATTCCTTGAATTCCGTGAATTCCTTGAATTCCGCGAATTCCTTGAATTTCGTGAATTCCTTGCATTCCATGAATTCCTTGAATTCCTTCAATTCCTTGGATTCCGTGAATTCCTTGAATTCCGTAAATTCTGTGAATTCCGTGAATTCCTTGAATTTCATGAATTCCGTCAAATCCATGAATTCCGTGAATTCCTTGAGTTCAATGAATTCCTTGAGATCCATGAATTCCTTAAATTCCATGAATTCCTTGCATTCTATGATTTCCTCGAATTCCTTGAATTCCATGAATTGAATGAATTTCTTGAATTCCATGAATTGAATGTATTTCTTGAATTCCATGAATACTTTGAATTCCATGAATCCCTTGAATTCCATAAATTCCGTGAATTCTATGAACTCATATTATTATTATATTATATATATTATTATTATATATATTATATTATATTATATCATAACAATAAACTCCATATTAATAAATATGAGTTAAAGCAGGCAAGTTAAAGCAGTGTTATCTAAGGTCCCGTGAAAAAGTGTTCCGTAAGATGTATCTGAGGTATTGAGGTACTCGTGGAATTCCTTGGGATAGCAGGTTGGATCACCTAGGATAAAAATCGTCCTAAGGGATAAGGGAGCTCGCGTGGAATAAAGGGTTTCCCATGGATGAGGGAGGCATTGCGAGATAATAAGAGTCCCGAGGTACAGGTATAGGTATAGGTTAGCTGGAGTCTCGAGGGATGGGTGATGTCTCGTGAGATAACTGGACTCAAGAGGGATTGGTGTCATCCCATGAGATAGTTTGGGTCTCAAGGGGTAAGGAAGGAAAGGGGAGGTCTTGTGGAACAGTAGGGGTCTCGAGGGATAGGTGGAACCCCTTGGGATAGGATGGGTTCCGTATGATAAGTCAGTTCCGCGGGATAAGAGGGATCCCGAGGGACAGGGGGTTCTGAAGGATGAGTGGGGTCGCCTGGGACAGAAGGGGTTCAAGGGATAGGGCCCTTACGAGAAATAGGGGGTCCCGAAGGAAAAAGTACGACGGGCTGATGGAAGGACACCCAACCGAAAGTATAAGGGCTTCAGCCCGGGGCTATGAGAGCCTAAAAACATAACCCAAATAAAAAATGTTTTTCCTACATTGTGTACGTTTAACTGAAAAGTGAACAGATTGCCGCATTTCTTTTGGGAGTTAATTAGTGTTTTTATGAGGTAGGGCCAAATTGTTATTTTAGGATTTAGGATGATGATTTGATGATTTTATCTATCTTTTGACGTAATTCTGGTTATCCAGGTCGAACTAGAAGAGGGTATATTTTGCTTTAAAAAATCAAATTTACACTGGTGCTCGCTAATTTTAATTGCGTTTTGTTCGAAAAGCGGTTTTTTGAAATTCCAACATCAAAAGTGCCACCATGCCCCATTTTTCAGACTAGAGGGTTCGTTCTGGACCTATATAATGTCTGGAATTTATTTGACTGTATGTCACGATACGTAACTCCATGGCGACATCCCGGTATCTTTTCATTTTGACATACACATATTGGGATTGCTTCTCACCTAGAAAGGGAAAATTGAGAAGTTTCCATCCTGACAGTCTTCCACAAAAAAAAAGAAAACAAAACGATCACACTATTTTAACATTCATTCTCCAGATTGGTTTCTTATGTCCAACTTTGAAGCTGTACTGTGCCCAAACTAAGGCCCAGATCAAATTTTGCTAGAGGACTTTTCTGTTTCTTTCTTTGTGCTCTATCACACATTACCAGGAAGTGCATAGGTGGTGGGACGCCCTGTATAAAGAAGATGTTCAGTTGGCTCAAAGCAAAACAGGCAGGAAGACGATGCTGTTGTTTCAAGACAACTTTTTCTCTGAATGATATTCGATATTTTTAAAAACTCGTATGTCGATGTATTGTTATGCGCTGTTACGAATATGTCCATAAAAATATCCGCAAATGTTACTTTCTAGTTCAAAACAGAAAAGAAGTACTTAAACAGGACAGCTCCTTGCTCAAAATTTCGCATAAGTTCAGAATGTCAAATTTAAAAATTCGTTGTCAAGAAGATTTCCACTCAAGCTTTTTGCCTTCTCAAATTTTTTGCCGTGTATGTGATTAAACTTGAAGTGCATTCAGACATCACATGTGAGTACACACACACCCATATATATATATATATATATATTTTAAGTTCTTAATTATATCTCTAACTTCATTGACACAGACTTTCTCAACTGGGTTTTCTAATTCATTATGTTCTATTTCGCAGTTCTCTTGCCCTATACCTTCACCTCCTAATATAGGTAACTTGACTTATTTGGTTAGCGATGAATTTTGTATGTTTGACCTTGAATTGACCTTGCCCCTGACCTGGTGGGATCAAATGGACAACGGATTCCAATTCAGCGACCCCGAAAACCTATAGGTACGCTGACTTAATTGGTTAGCGATGAAGTTTGTAAGTTTGACCTTGAACTGACCTTGACAACGGATTCGAATTCAGCGACCCCGAAAACCTATAGGTTCTCTGACTTATTTGATTAGCGATGAATTTTGTGCGTTTGACCCTGAATTGACGTTGATTCTGACCTGATGGGACCAAACGGGCAACGGATTTGAATTCAGCGACCCCAAAAACCTATAGGTACCCTGAATTAAATCGTTAGCGATGAATTTTATAAGTTTGACCTTGAACTGACCTTGACCCTGACCTTGACCTTGACCTTATGGGACCAAACGGACAACGGATTCGAATTCAGCGACCCCGAAAATATAAGACCCACCTAGTCTGGTCCCTGTGGCAAGGGTTTAGATTTTGTGGTCCTGTGTTATCAAGCACGAAGCACGAGTGTCGCATTGAGAATCTAATCGTCAAAACCACAGGTGCTTTGAGAACTTTCTATACAAGCAATTTGAAGATCCATTTCAGTACCAATTTATGGCTCTAGTTATATAATACTATATCATAACTTTTTTTAGGCTTGATTATGAACCAATCTATTCAGATTATTATATTTTCTAAACAGGAAAAGGAATAATTGAAAAAAATCATACATTTCTAAAATTGATAATATTTTAGAACATCCTTTGTACAATATTTAAATAAAAATAGATTTCTTTCCAAAAGTTAAGGTAAATATTGTTTCGCCTCTATTTAAAAAACTCTAAGAAATATTTATAAGCAAACTCTGCAAATTGGAACGAATCTTGAGTTCAATGACTCTATTTAAGAAAAATGCATTCAAGATCGAAATGAGATCTGCTTTCTTAGGAATAATTTTATGCATCGAAATAGAGCATGAAAAAAAATTAAAAATCGAAATTAGATTTCTGAACTACCTCCTTTCCGGCTGATTAAAGACAATTTAATAACAAAGGAAAAAAGAGAACTATAGTTTCACTCACCTTTTGTAGTTCTATGGTTATGCTTTCTCAGTTTAACGTGATACTATGAATATGATTTGTGATCAGAAGGATCCTTATGTACTCGAACAAGTGATAAAATATGCATTGACAACCGCAGTATGGGAAAAGTAGGTTAAAATAATACATTGTGAAATTATTACGTTTTCTGATGATAAAAAACCTTACCTGTAAAAAGTCAGCCTTACATGTTTAAACTCTGATTGTACGTCTAACTTCCTTAAGCTTAAAACCAGTCGCTTTTACTTTCGTACAACCTTGGAGGTTTTACGCAGCAAATTCACACAATTCATATTAAATTAAAATAATCAAAATAATATTTATGGGAATATTAATTGCAAGATGCTAATTTTTGTAAGAAACAAAAAGCAGCTTTCTCTAAAACGTTTTCAATAAATAAATATTCAAAATGCGCCGAGGTGTATCTTTTTTACTTGTACTTTATAATTTGTTTGACTTTCTTCATCTTTAAGCAGTCGTTTTTGCAGTAAATAATAACAATTAATGATTTTCATTAACGCAGATGCTTCATTCCACTCGCTCATGGTTTAGGCCAAAGAAATATTATTTTGAATCAGTGAGATATTTGTTTTCTTGTAATATTCCCATTCATGGCACATTCGTTTGGAACAATGATTCATTCATTTGGTTTAAAATGTATATTTTTGTCTTCAATTAATATTTCTTTGAGTCAAAGAAATATTTCACTCCGACCAATAGGTCGTATTTTTGAATCAAAAAATGTTAACTCAATCCTATTAACATTTGTCCGGCTGAAAGAAATTCTTTTTGTATCTAAAGTGCATATATTTATTTGCCTCAAATAAATATTTCTTTGAAAATAATCAGGACTTTCACTTATTTCAGCCAAATAAAATTCACTTGGTACAAGTAATCCTTTTTTTTCAGTGTACCATAGAAGATAAAGTTTCACCACAATACAGAAATAGTCAACCAAATAGTAGAATTTTCAACTGAAGACGATAAATGTTCAAACAAGCATGAAATAGTTTCATTTCAGAAAAAAAATAATGTTAAAAAAATGTTAACAAAATATTTAAATTTAAAAAAAAATAAGATTTTTCGACAAAAATGATAAATCATCAACCAAAAGAAATAATTTTTCAACAAACTAGTTACACTGTCAACTAAGTAGTTAAATTTTTAACCAAAAAAGGGTTTTCAGTCGCTATTCATGATCAGCGAAACTCTTGAAACTTTAATCAAATAGTCATATTAGAAGAAAAATCCTGAGATCAAAATCAAATTTACAGGATGATTCGAGCAAGAACTGATTTTAAATACCCTGTAAATTCCAGATTTTTCCGTTTTTCTTTCTATGAGGTATTCATATTGAAAAATATGAAAAACCTCTGAAGTACAAAGTTGTGAAGTGAAATTTGTCATCTTACAGGATCAATATGTAAAGATAAGCTCAATTTTTTAATAGTACTAGCAAAAATTAACCGTTTATGCTAAATTTCATCGTGAACATAAATTCACATAAATGTCACATTTTTCTTGCTCTTGAACTTCAAAAATAAAAGTTTGATGTAACAAACAAAATGATTCAATACATTTATATGACAAATATGTCCAGAAAATGCGGTAAATGGAGCCTTTTCTAAATTTTACAAAAATATCTAAAGTGCGGTGCTAGATTGTTACACACGCGGAGAGTCATATTTTGTCAATAAAAAAAAATATCTGCCAATTTTTAAGAATTATAAGTGGAAAAAATTGTGGAATTCATATTGAATTTAGTGGAACTTTCTCGCTATAATAAGAAAACTTCCGTAAACCATATACTACTTTCTCAAATCATATAATATTTTCTGTAAATTCCGTAAAAAAATGCTGAAAAATAAATCGAGTTTATTTTCTAAAGAAAAAAAATAGTATTAAAGAATACCTTAAACTTTGAATTAAAAAATATTTTATTGAAGAATCATTACAATTTTTATTTAAAAATAAAATTATTGGGCTAATTAGTGCCCAAAACTGAAAATGAAAAATGTCACGAAAGTAAACCGCTTTATTTTGTTTCAGAGATTAATAAAAAAAAAAGTTTGAGTGCTTAAAGAAGTAGTACATTTTAGTATTTAAGCATTTTTGCTCTCTGAATCAAGGTTGGTAAAATTTAACTAATTACTAATTAAATGCTTCAGATTCGATTAGCAAAAAGTGAGCCACTAAAGATTAGTAAAAAATTACTAATTTAAGAGATATTTTCTAATTGAATAGTGTAAAACTAATTGCTTGGAAAAAATAAAATCAATGAGTGCAGTATAATAATTTTTAAAAGGCTATAAATATGGAAAACGTAAAAAATAGAAAAGTTGGATAAAACGACGCGATATTGTAACATTTTTAACTCTGTTGAAAGGATGAGAAGGCCATATTGAGAAATTATTGACGTGGTCTAGTCTGTTTCCATTTTCAAAATATTGCCTTGTAATTGTTTAAACAGAGTTAAGGAAAATAAGAATTTTTCACAATCTTAAAATTGTAATGGATCAATATCGGATCAATATCAATCAATATCTTAATTAATTATGCATATTCAGGATCCTCATGCGGTATTTTTCAGCAGAGTTCTGTTTTCGATTTTCAAAAATTATTTTATTTTTTAGTAGTTGTGACTTCACTGCACATTTTTCAGGCTTTTTTAGGTTTTTTAAATATTTAGTTTTTAAATGACTATGGATTAAAGTAGTAATAGACAGTAATATTGACTATATTTCGCTCGGGGAAAAAATTGATTAGTGATAATTCCAAATTTTCCAAAGTTCACCTGTAAATCATTTTTGTATTTCCGGAATTTATTTATTTAGTTCGAAAAGCTGTTCTGTAGCTTCTGAATTAGTTACTTTATCCTGGTTTAGAACTTTTACAACCCCCTATTAGCTTAATTACAGTTAGCTCCTCAGTCTAAGTATTAAGAAAATTTCTTACGAAAAAAAAGTTATGACAATAATTAAGAAAGAAAATTGTTGTATTTCATTATATTTGTTGATATAAAGCGTATTTTTGGGGATGAAAATTATCATACAAGGGCTTGTATTAAACATTTTACTTTAATAAATAAATAATTTGACACATTCCAATTTTTTTCAATGTATAATGACTTTCCATTTAGAAGTCACAACAACCCGGAGGTCCTTACGTCATGTCTCCTTGTTTAATTCTATGTGTGCAATCACGTGGTAAAACAGCAGCACGTCTGAAAGCAGAATTAATTTTTCTCAACGTAAATAATTTAATTTTCCTATTAAACTATCGACTGGCTCTTCAATAAATATAACAATCTTAATAGTAAATGTCTCATTTGAAAATAATAAAAAGAGTAATCCTCAAAAGTTTTGTCAGGTGAGTTCTTAAAATTAACTTTCCATTGAATCAACTAATAAGGAGTGATATTAAAAAATAAATGCTCAATTTTAGCTTACATGAAAATTGATAACCCACAAGAATTTAGAAAAGGAATATTTGTCTTAGTTACATATGTTCGAGGAGAACAAAACAAAAAAGTGTTCTAGCTATGATGTGTTTTGCTATATGACTTGACAATGTTCGCCTTTTTTAAGCCTGTTTTCATTATTTTGTTAAACCTTTAACTATTTCGTCGAGGATTCATCTTTTTGTCGAAAGTTTAACTGTTATTTGTTGAAGTTTATTCTTTTTTGTTTGAAACTTCAATTATTTAGTTGAAAATTCATTTTTGTATGCAAAAAATTCCAGTATTTGGTTAAAAATATAACTGTTTTGTTGAACATCCATCTATTCGGGCTATCTATTCTGTTTTGTTTAAAAATTCTACCATTTGGGTGAAAATTCATGCTTTTAGATTGAAAAGTCAACTATTTGGTAAAAATTCAATTATTTTGTGACATTTTAATTGTTTCGTCGAAAATTAAACTGTTTTAACATATTTCAAAGACATTTTTTTGGTTGAAAATTCGACAGAAATATGAAAATTTTTAGAGAAACTGAAAATCATCTATTATAGCTAGACAAACATTTTGTTTTGTTTTGTGAAGAATTTTTTCGGCTATTTTTTATGTGCGAAGAGTGAAACGGGATATTAAAAAAAACTGACTTTTAATGTCAAGGGTTCCGGTTTCCGCCGTGTCCCGCCAACTTAGGGCCTTTTATGCTAAAATGAAGGAGTTAAGCAACAAAATTCATAAGGAACTTATATAATCGATGAAATAAGCGATGATTGGACTATACTAAAATCCTGATATTATTTATTATTATAGAAAAATCAGCCTGTATAGCATTCTAATTATTGAAACATATTATAAAACTTTTTTCATCTTCCTTAAAAATGAGACATGTTCAATACGAAATCTACATTATTGGCTGATTTTCACACAATTACAAACCTTATTTCATAAATTTTCCTCTTTTAATAATCAAAATAATTTCGAAATTTCGGAATACTTAAATTTTTTGATTGACTTGAACACAGTAAAAAGCTGGACTTATTTTTGCTGCATCTATTGTTTTTATGGTCTCATTTTGAGCCTAGATTTTCTGAAAAGTTTTAAATTTAGAATGAAATGCAAAAAGTCAATTGTTTTTGACGTGTAAGTTAATTCTTAATCGTATTTTGAGGTTTCGAGTAAAGTGTAACCTTGGCTTAATATTTGGAAGAAATAAGTTTTGCATCTCATTTGCAGGTGATATGATTTTACTTTCGAAGTTTTTATCTCAAAATGAAGATGCACAAGGCTTTATAATATTAAAATATAAGGTCACAAATGATATTGACTCAAGTCCACAATTCTGCCGTACAAGTTAAAAAAAACACTTGTGTCATATTTTTGACGAAAATGAGATTTTCACATCAATAGATTTGCAAAAGAAAACTGCATCTATCTACGCAAACGAGAATTCTGAAAAATAAATTGATTTCATTAAATAATAAGTATGACAATACAACTCAGAAAGACCATAAAATGAATTATATCAATAACACTTTTTCGAGTCAAAATCTTTCTCGTTGATTTTCTCCGTTCGAAGCTGAACAGACAAGTTTCTTTTTAACTTGTACGGCAGAATTCAGGGCAAAAATCAGGCCTAATTTGAGACTTATTTGCAAAGTCTTAATATTCAAACCTTTTTTTACTAGATTTTCTTGTGTCTTAAAAAAAAGCCGAATATTTGCCTCAGAGGAAGCCTACCTTTTTCTATAAAAACAACTTCTGCTCAAGACTTGAATTTTGATCTTCGTACAAAACATATATACAACTTTATAATTTTTTCCATCGGTAGAAAAACGTTCACTTGTGTATTTTTTTAGAATACGATATATAATATATAAAGGTACATCATTATGCACAGCTTTAAAAAACTCACTCAATGCCTATTTCTTTTTTGCGGCCGTGTTTCTTAGTAGCACGCTTAACTGTGAAACATCTTTTATCTGCATGTTCAAAATGATGTCTATAATTTTTAACGCACGTCTCCTCATCTAAAACATTAAAACACATTTTTGTCACATTAAATTCTCTTAAAATACTAAATAATATTTTAAAGTGTATACTGCAGGGAGCATCCATTAATTACGTAAGGGTAATTTTTGAAAATTTAGTCCCCTTCCTGGTAAATATTTTTCTATAGTCAGTGTTTGTAATTTTAACATGAGGGCAAGATTTGACCCCCCCCCCTCACACACACACACACACACCATCTGAAGGCCTTACGTATAATTAATGGATTTTCCTACCTGATAAAATCATTTTGTACAAAACAGTTATCAACCTTGTTAAGAATGAATAGAACATACCAGATACGATTGATTGTTCTGAAATATACACCAGTACAAGTAGGCAGAACAGAATTATAATCTACATTGTGATGTGCTATCAACTTCGTTGTATGTGCAACTGTTCACGGCAGATGAAAATTAATTTATACAACTTGGTCACTGTGAAAAAAGATTAAATCAAAGAAAATTTACCGGATTCAAAGAAAAGATCGTACTGAATACGTCCTGTAACATATTTCTTTGGTACAAAAAAATCGCTGGAAAGGAGTTTGGTCGTGGTGTATATCTTTAATTGAGATCATTTCATGAGTACTGTACATCCTCATAAAAGATTGTTTTGTATTCATTTTATTCTATACAGTCGAATCTGGATTTAGCGACGATTTTGGGGCTGACCTTGACGTTAAATCCAGAGACTCGGAACTATTTTGTCTCTCTCATGTTTTATCTCTATCCTGTTTCTCTCTGTTTTGTCACGCCTTAGTGCACATCGCAAATCCCCCCGCAAACGCCTCTCACGCAACCCCACGCGTCAATTCTCGGAAGGGCACAATTCAGGGGAGGCAAATCCGGGTTTCACTGTATTTATAATAGAAAAAGGGATTGTTTATTTTAAGAGCAGTCTGAGGAAATGGAAAAAGGGAATTTAGATTACATACGGAATCTAAGGGGATGAGAATGAGGATTTTTGTTTGTAAAAGGAGCCTGAGGGGATATAAAAGGCTATTTCGTCTGCGCTTCTTTATTATTTATATATATATTACTCATTTAATCAATTTAATCAAAATCAATAAATTTGATACTTAAAATATTGGTTTATTTTAAAAATTAAGAATTTTTTACATCCTCATCATAATGGGAAGGTATGAAATTTATGTGAAAACTGACTATCGCGGATTTCTTTAAATCTCCATGTTTTGAAACCCCCTGAATCTGAAAAAAAAAACGTTTTTACGATGATGTCTGTCTGACTGTCGTCGTTGTCGTTGTCGTCTGTATACCGGATAACTTTTGAAAGACTAATCGGATTAGGCTGTCATTTAACACACAGTTTACGGGGCCAAAAAGCAAGATCGAGTTCTTTGACCAGAATTTTTTGACCAACGGTTCTGGTTTTAACCACCAAAAGAACTAATCAAAAATTCCATTTCGCGGTCAAACTGTGTAAGATACGAAAAAATATGAATAGACAAAAATTGTGCACCCAAAGAAGATCTTCAAATTCATTATGTATTGTTTTTTAGAGGACGCTCAATTTTTGTTTTAATTGTAAAAGGTAACATTAAAAATAAAAAATTAAATTTTCGGAAAAACGACGCAAGCTACGAAAACATTGAATTGATAAAACATGTTCATCGAAAAATGAGCTATAAATTTTGTATTCATCATTTTTCGATGAGACCAATTACATTGACCAAAAATAATAATATAATACACCCATTCTTACATATAAACTGAAAAACCTTTGCAGACAAATTGAAGAGGTCAATGCAACTAACAGGGATGAGATAAGTGCGGAAAGTGATTCGGTGGACGATGAAATCGATACAGTGGCAATAATCATATCAATTCATACAAATTTCATAGCAGAAATTATTACTGAAATAAATGCCCAAAAATCGGTGTTGGTATTTTTGAGGAGCCCAAAAAACAGGGAACTCTGTTAGACTGAAAAATTCTAAAAAAGATTATTTTTTGACAAAATCATATCTACCTGGTATCAAAGGGTTGTTTTTTAACGTTAAGGGTTGAAGCCCAAAACTCGGTGTTGGAATTTTTGAGTAGCCTAAAATTCAGAGCCTCTATTAACTCTGTAAAATTCGAAAAAAGATTTTGTTGACAAATTCATATCTGCTTGGTATCAAGGGGTTGTTTTTTAATTTTTGGGCTCCTCAAAAATACCAACACTGATTGTCGGGCTCCACCCTCAACATTAGAAAACAACCCCTAAATACCACGCAGATAAGACTTTGTCAACAAATAATCTTTTTCGGAATTTTACAGTGTAAATATATTCTCTGATTTTTGGGCTCCTGAAAAATACCAGTACCGATTTTTGGGCTCTAACTCTTAACGTTAAAAAACAACCCCTTGATATCACGAAGATAAAACTTTGACAAAAAATCATCTTTTTTGGAATTTTGCAGTGCAAATAGAGTCTCTGATTTTCGGGCTTCTCAGAAATACCAGCTTCGATTTTTGGGCTATCTCTAATATGTGTTTACTTTCTATTTTGTTTTTTCCAGGGTAAGTTTTTAATAAGGGAGTGGTTTTTTGTACATAGGGGTGGTTTTTGATTTTTTAAGTTGATTCAAGAGCCCAAAATTCTGATGCATCTTGTTTTTTGCAGATTTTATTGTTGGCAAGTAGATGGTTTTTTTGCACATAGCGGGGGGAGGGTGGAATTTGGAATTTTTTTGTGAATTTGAGAGCTCAAAATAAGCCCAAAATAAGCCCAAAATTCTGGTGCACTTCGTTCTTTTCGAGTTTGAATTTTTACATAGGGCGTAGTTTTATTGTTAGTAGGGGTGATTATTAGAAATTAGTTGTTGGTGCATTCGAGAGCCCAAAATAAACCCAAAATTCTGCCGCCTTTGATATTCAATTTTTTTTTTTTATTTGTATATAGTGGAGGTGCTGGCTTGAGTCAAGCCAGCACCTCCACTCGAAATTTGAATTTTCAGCAAAAGTAGTGGAGCCCGAAAATACGGCAATACAGCCCGAAAATAGCACAAAATACTGATACAAAGAAATTTGGGAATTTCGATTGTGGAGGTGCTAGCTTGAATAGGTTCGTCTTATCAAAAGAAACTAATTCAATACTTCTATGTTGCTATACTCCTAATATTTAAATAAAAATGTACTGTCAAACAAAACATTTCAAAACATTCAAAGATGATCATTTTTGTCTGGAGATATAGGTATAAAATTTCAAACGAATTATATCAACTAAATACCGCCCCGTGTTGGTAAAAATTTGGTTTACAGGGCTGGCTATTACTGCTCATACTGTGACAAAAATTCTAAAAATTTCGAAATTAAAAAAAAAATTTTTTTGTCTTTCGCGATATTTAATGAATTAACTCATTTTAGGCTCTCTTAGGGCCCCAAAATCCATTTTTTTAAACCATCCCTTAACATTCGAAAACTACTCCTTACCCAAAAGTACCCAATAGTAAAGCTAGCCCAAAATTTGACTTTTGGGTATCAAATGAGCCTCAAATGAGCTTTTACTTCTGGCATAGTTTATATACTGTTTGTGCACGGTCCAAGAGAAGTAAAAACTGCTAATATATTTAATTCTCAGTGTAATGTCAAATTCCTTCACGGGGTGGTTTTCGAGGTTTAGGGATGATTTTTTAAAAAGTTGTTGATGTTTTCGGACAACTAACAAATATTTCAAACTGATGCAATACTTTTTCTTGCATTTGATGGGTACTTTTGGGTAAGGGGTAGTTTTCTAATGTGAAGGGATGGTTTTGGAAAATTGATTTTGGGGTCGTTGGAGAGCCTAAAATGCGCCCTTAATTCTAATGCACTCACTTTTTTGATTAGTGCATATTTATCTTTCAAGGTAGTTTTTCTGTGATAGGGGTTGTTTTGGAAAATTTCACTGGAGGTCATTAGAGCCCTAAAGGAGCCCTCGATTCCTGTGAAAGAAATAAGTTAATTAGTGCATATTTATTTTTCATGGTAGTTTTTCTGTGATAGGGGTTGTTTTTGAAAAATTGCGCCAGGGGTCATTTAAGAGCCCCAAGTGAGCCCTCAATTCCTGTCAAATAAAAAAGTTGATTTAACAAATATTTCTACCATGGTACTGCTAGCTTTACGTAAAGCTGGCAGTACCATGCATTGTTTTTTTTTAACGCAGAGTCCAAAATTTGGGTTGTGGGTAATAAATGAGCCTTAAATGAGCCCTTAATTCTGACATAGATTATACATCGTTTGGGCATGGTGCTACTTTCAGGTTTACCCACCTTATTTCATAAGTATAAGCAGAGAGTGCAAGCCAGAAACAGCGTAAGATAATCATTAAAACGATATTGTAGCGCATACAGTGACGTGTCAAGGCCTACGACTCCATTACAAATGTTCTAAGACGCAATATTTTAGACATAAAAAAGGTGAGTTTACAGAGTTCTTTCAGAGAGTTAGAGTTAAGAAAGTATAACCAGTATTGTCCACTGGATGTGACAGTTGGGGGCTGCTGAAAAATGGAAGATCTAAATCCGCATACGCAGGACAAGTAGCCAAAATATGAAACAAATCCTCTCTTTCCCCGAGATTACATATCGTACAGTTTGTCGATGGCTCATACATAAATTTAAATTCCCTGATACGAATGCAGCCTCGAATTGAACCCAGGACCCTCAACTGAGCAATTGTGCTTGTGACATAAAAAGGAAGACGGAAGGTAAGATAAGGCTGAATGCCTGGTACTAAGGACAAGTCTGGAAACACCTGTAGACTGCCAGAGCGTAGTACTCTACCATAATCTGAGAACTTTAAATATTGAATTAACTAATTACATCCTCATCTTATCAGTCACTTGACTTAGTCCGTGGCTATGATGGAAAACCGGGTTCTTTTTAAGCCGAAAACAAGTTTGAAAAAAAAATTATTATTATTACAATTATAATTATAATATGTGACCGTCCGCGAAGAAAGGGACCTAATGCGGAAAAAATCGATTTTCATTTTCTCACACCAATCGATAGATTGTGAGTTACTCTTTCATTTCCAATAATCAGAATTTGTTGAAGTTAATTACTTTTCTTGTTATTAAGCTACAAATATATGCATGATAAGCGTACGCGGAGACCGCACGAGAGGCCTTCGAAATCCAGCCCCACCACTTACCACTACAGCTGTAAGCGACGTGTCCATGAGCTCCACTGGCTCGTGCCTAAAAGTGGAGTGGTAAGTGGAGGGGGTGCTTTTCGTAAACACATCCCCACTACTGAAATGCTGGCTTGCGGACTCTGCTACGATCGCTCGTCCTGTAAAATTCAGCTTTGGCGCATTAGGTCCCTTTCTTCGCGGGCGGTCACATATAATTATTATTATTAATTATTCTGAAGGTTCAGTGGGGAATGAGTACGGCAATTATGAAGAATTTGGAGATCCGGTATTAATAATCTTCCTCATAATAATTTTTTCTTTTTTACAGAATCAAGTGCTTCTCCAACTTTCATTCAGGTAGAAATGGAGGATGGCTCTCTTTTCTATGGTATATTCGACCCCGTCAGCACCACCCCCCCTTGGGCAATAACAAAACCTAAAGTTTATACGGAATATGGAGTTTTTATAGTACGTGGCGAGGAACAGCCTATCCTGGCACATGAGCACCTCGTACATGTAGACATTTCTCCCAAGAAAGCTCTTAGAATCAATCCGCGCCAACCACCTGGTCTTCGTCCAAAGATAGTTCAGTTGCCTTTGGACACTAAATATTATACAGCAACTAATTTCCAGTTCTTCGAAGGTCAAATACCAGACTTAAGGCTAGGAAATCGCATATATATAACAATGAAAGGAACTGATAATATTTTAATAGCGTGGCTGCGTAAAGCACCACATACTCTTGAAAACATAAAAAAAGAAATTTGGGACAGATGGATGGAGCATGACTACAAAGCACAACAAAGCCGTTCAAATCGAAGATATTAGATTATATTATATTAGATTAAATTAGATTATCTCTATAAATACAAATTAGTCGAAATTTTACTAATGAAATTAGTAGCATTGTGTCTGACTGTTATATTAGTAATTTTATCACTTTATACTACATAGAATGGTAAGATTTGTGTTTATAAATGAGTAGCAATGAATTGCCATGGAAAAATGATTGTTTAATTTTGTTAATACTTTCCGATGGTTTTTGAATTTATTTTCTCAATAAAAAGAATTATTTAATACTTTTAATCGTTTTTGTATTATTATTCCCTTCTTTTAGGATGATAAATTGAAAATAGTAAACTCATTTTACTTTTGAAAATGCTAAGACATTCAAATTTCGGGGTTATGTGGGACTTTAGTTTGTTCTTTGAGACGAGAGATGGCGCTGAAAATCGTCTACGCAAATATGCATTAGACTCTTATGGCAGCTTCCACCAGTGCCATGACGAGTGGATTCTGACTTCATTTTATTGCAAGTTAAATACCCAAGAAAGATATAAGGACAGTGGTACAGATCCTAACTGGACACAACCACTTAAACTATCATATGCACAAAATGGAGTATAACCCCACGACCGAGTGCAGGAGATGCGGCAGGTATGATGAAACATCCCTGTATGTACTATGCCAGTGCCCGGCATTAGATGGAATCAGGCAACAGACCCTCGGGGCCCATTTTATGGATCCAGAGGAAATCACAACACGATCAGTAGCCGACATACTAGACTTCGTCATGAGGTCTCGGGTCAGCTGCTGAGAGCGAATAAGTAAGGGTGTGGCACAATAGGCTGTATAGCCCGATCATACTTTCAAATACTAAATTATTTACGGATTGCCATCACTATCAGAACTGGTTGCATCACAGACAAAACTAGTCACATCACTGCTATTACTAGTCTCATCGCTTTTAGAGCTTGCAGTGTTATCTCTTTCAGCTTCTTCAGTAAATTTGTTGAGAAAAAGTTTGATTTGACATATTTACGAAATCAATAGTAGATACTTTTCTAGAGAATAAACAGCAGTGCCTTCTATGAATTTCCATACTCATCTGCTATGAATCTCTTCACAGTCAAGGCCGTCTCTGGCTCCTTGCATAATTTCAATCGATTTTTTAACAAAATCCTATACATTTTTGGGTCTGTGAGATATATGGCACGATGGAAAACATTCACTATCCCATTTTTTCTGCTGTTTTGACGTGAGTGTAAGAACATATTTTTTCGGTACAGCTTATTTTAGGATTCGTTCTCATCCTCCGACTAATAGGCCATTGACAAAGGAAATTCTTTGGCTATTCGGCATCCCTGTTTTAATCATGTATGTAACTAGGGATTCATTCTTTCCCAAGGGAATTATTCGTAATGCAGCCAATATTTTACCCAACAGCACTTTTTTAGTTCATCTAATTATTCGGAAAGTAGTTTGCTTTTATTTTATGTTACGCTCAGATTTTAAGGCCATGCCCTTTTAGGGCTTAATCATTTCGAACACCTAAACTTTCGTATATTCTTGCTTGGAATTCATTGAATTGTTTTAGAAAACAGACAATTAGAATAATTTCAAGATATAAAGAGCAACACATGCTACGCTTAGATAAAAACAATAATTGCATGCATAAGAGTTGCGTTTTTTGTGAAAGATAGTTTGAATGAAATGTGGAGCAAAGGTTCTAAAGCTCCAATCTCATCATGGAGTTAACCCAATCCATATTACAAAGATGAATTATTCGGAGGAAAGTCGTCTTCCAATCACCAAATTGATGAGCTGTTCTCAGACACATCGGCCATCAACTTGTGGTCTCATTACCGGCAATGGTTACATACTTCACACGCTTCCCATTAAGCATTGTCTGAGATATGACAAGCTCAACTCTCACCTTTTTATCATTAGCCATCTTGAATGTATGTGGTACCAGCTTCTTAATTTTTGCATTTGAGCGATTGAGTTCACATATGGTCGCACAATTATACTCTTCTTCAAAAGCTATTCTTTGAGGATGAAAAACCGGATACTTTGTGAAGTGGTATGGATCCCAATTATTTTTTAATTTAATGACTATCATGCTGGTAACAAATAAAGATTGCTGATCATTCTGATTTTCATTATCAGAATTTTCACACCTTTGGTCACTGTTTGTGTGCCCTGATGATGAACTATCGGATCGTAGCATAACGACGAGCTTTATATTATACAAATTCTTTTGTTTCTCATAAGATGAACACTGAAATTTTCATAACGTTTTCAATATCATCGTATAGAAATGGACAAAATAACTTAAGACTCATCATCTCCAAACTGTTCTTCCTCGTCATATGCGGAGCCTTCAATATTTTCCTCAGCAGACTGTTCATATTCTTGAGCTTGAGTTATCTTCAACTCTCGTATTTGTCTCCTCAAAACTTCTTTATTATTCAGATCATCAGGGCACAGTTTTGTGTGCTTCGTTGGAAGATTCTTTCGGATTAGCTTCTGGTACCTTTGTTTAGTTGCTCGCAGTACCTACATCATCTCAGATTTAAAATTTTGCTTCTCCTCCGGTCCTCTAAATTAAGAATACAAAAAATTTCAAATCGATTTTATCATCTTAAATATTTGGCACTTTACGCTCAAATACACTGTGTAAGTCTGAATAGAAAAAATACGCCAGTATCAATATGTTAGTTTTGTATAACGAGTATAAACAGCATTACACCAACCTCGAAAAAACCTGGTTCAAAACCTGGCAGTTGGTACCTTCAACACCTGGAGAAAAAAATCTGGTGCTTATTTATATCTAAACCTGGGTTTAAACTTAGCCTGAAACCTACATTTCTGTCCGTCCCGATAACATGAAATCAAAAAATAAATTCAGTGTGGAAGGTAAGAGAAGATTCATAATTAATTATTTTGCGGTTATATGTCTTTAAAAAAGTGGTCTCACAAATTTAAAAAATGGTTTGCCTTTTTAAATTTTTATCCAAAATGACTGGCCAACGAACTCGACCTGACAATGTATGTATGTGTAACAATATTTTCTTCATTTAATGTTAATTCTTTTTCCGTGATAGTTTTGAAATGCTTAACGTGTCAGGAGTATGGCCTTATTGCAAGTACACACCAATGAAATGGATTATTTGATCTTGAATAAAGTAAGGTAAAATGAACAAATTCTAAAAATGATTCTACTTGTCCCACCTTCGAGTCATCGCCGTTATTGCATTACATTAAATATTGAATGTTGATTTACAATATTGAGAAATTTCCTGATAATTTAGAAGGCCAAATCAGATAGCGGCTAGTACATTAACTTAAACATTTCAAAGAACATTAATTATTTATCCAAATAAAAAAAAAATTCTTACCAACTGGATTTCCTTTTAATTTGCGAAAATGATAACTCTGATTGGAATCCTATCGTTATTTTTGACGATTCTTCCTAAGCCTGGTGGTAAGTTCACTGATATATCCATAATTTAAGGATCATTTTCAATGGAATATTCATTTTCTATTCCAAATAATTATTATTAGGTCAGCGGGAATTTAGGAAGATTCGTTGGGCAGTTAGAGAGCGAGAGAGAGAGAAGTAGAGGATATTTAGAGGAGATTAAAATTAGTAAATTATGAAATTCGTGAAGAATAGTTCGAACATTATTCAAATTATTTGATTTCTAGATCCCGATTTGAAAATTGAGACCCGGGATTCAATAACAGACGAAACTCTGATCTTGGCAATATTTCCTTAACCTGGTAGTGAGCTTAATAATAAATCTATAATTCGAAGAAATAGTTTCTTTAACTTCGCATTTTCAATTTAGTGCAAAAGTACCTATTATTGATCGAGCGCTACGATTATCGTACACGTCCTGCTAGTAGTTAACACAATAGTTATTTTACTGATAATTTCTTGTTGCAGAATTGAAGCTTAGAAGTTTCTTTCGAAGACAGAAACCTCTTGAAGTTTATACTCGTTTTCATCAAGTACGCTCAGCTTCAATTCAACTTGTCAAAACACAGCCAGGTCAGCACAAAGTGGCAGTAGATGAGACTGGCAGATTCGTTATTGGATATGCCGAAGAAGCTAGAAATAAGGATTATAGAAATAGATATATTTTGGTTCCCTTCGTCGAAGAAAAACCCGTTCACTTGAAGCCACAAAGAATAAAAATAAGAATAATTGGCAATTCAGCCACGTCGTATATAACAATACTGCCGAATGATCCTTTAAATGACCTGTTCTTCAAGCCCATCAGTCCAGACCGCCTTCGTAATGTCATAGCTATTCCGAATCCGGCTGATCAAGCTGCTGTTGCTTGATCTGCTTTCACCAGAAAACAATTATTTTTGTTCACTAACGTAAAATTAAATTTTATTCTTTCGAAAAATGAACATCTGCACTCGATAATATCGAATGTCAGTAACCGGCTGTACTCAAGAAATGTTTTCTGCAGTGTTTCTCCCCCTTAGTCAAAGGTCCAAGTAAATGCACGCGCGTTTAATTGAAATTCGGCTGCTGCTAATAAAAATACGTTTTTCTAATTTGAATGTATGTCATAAGGCTGAGTATTTTGGCGTTTATTTTCAAAATAACCGTAATAGAGATCATTTTCTAGTAGCTAACGAAGATCTTGAAGAAACTGAACCTTTGTCAGGCGTGGTATATTCAATTCAATATACTGGCTGAAAAATTGTTTTCGAGAAATAAATAATGGATATTGAGGATAAGTTATCTACGTCTAAAGCACATTTTGTTTGAGCATTATTTGGTGTTTTGAATGATGCTAATGAAAATAAACTTCCTACTATCGAGGACATTCTGAAGTGCTGTTTTAGGATCAACGAAATGCAGCTTCAACTTTATCCGGAAATCAACAGCCTCAATTTTCCCCTATTGCGGATGTCGTTACCCCTATGGTAGAATATTTGTACGCAAAGACAGGTATACCAATCGTCTCTGAAATTCGTGTAATTAATATGATAAAATCATACTACGATAAATTTATGCGCTTGATGAAGAACTGCAAGTGAAAGAAATGACATATTTTCAATATCAAATAGGTTAATTTATAAATTCTCCAGGCATATTGTTCTACATCAAGAACTAACATTTTTTCACTATTAGAAATCGATTGCTAGAAATTTTGTTCTCAGCCCATCCTAGTGCGTATTCTTCATTGAAAAAAAACGAGGACCCTGTTTGATATTCTACGTTACAGCTTAGTAGTTTTCCCCAATCCGATAAGGAAATGTAATGTGTAATAGTATCTAATCTATAATTTGATCGCTCAAATATAAACAGAAATTTTGTCTCCCAATACAGAGTGCTTTCTAAATATATAAATTGGTGAGATAAATCTGACTAGTAACGAATGAAAGTCAACTAATTGACTTAGAGAGAAGTGAGCTACGAAAGATGAGTAGGAAAGTAATAATTCGATTGGTCAAAATATTAGTGATCTTTCCTTCTCTATTCTTCTCTATATAAAATTGTGATTTTGAAAGAGTCAACGTGTTATTTGCGTGTTTTTGTGTATTTAGTTTTATTCAATTGCGTAGTAATTTTATTAGTACACACGATTAAAAGTGATTCTTTTTATCGTGCGTAATTTCAGGGAAAAAATATATGAATTCTGTAAATTATTCTTATTTTTCCACATTCGAGCCGTAACTTGTATATTGTCCTTATTTTGGAGAAGACGACTGTTGCGTAATATTGACTATAAAATATTTTTTTAATTATTCTTTCAATAACGTAAAAATATTACACAATCTTATGCCTAATATTCCGACTGTTTAGATAAACGAAATTATTTTCTCGCGGCTTCACAATCCAGATAAAGTGGCTAATAATTTAGAAGGCCGAATGAGATAGCGAATGGTATATAAAATTAAACATTTTCAAAGATATTCCTCAACTATCAAAATTCTTTATGAGTAAATTTTATTTTAATTCACGAAAATGAGGATTCTTATTGGTACTCTATTTTTAATCCTAGCGGTTTTTCCTAAACGTGGTGGTAAGTATAATAATATATCTAAAATTTCGAGAAATTGTTTCTTTAGCTTCGTTTTTATTTCATTCAATGAAAAACTATCTTTTCTCGATGGAACGTTACCATTATCGTACTATACACATTTTTCTCAGCACCGCTCTCAGTTCGGGCACAGTACTTATCCAGTACCTCTACAAACTATTGTATAAGCTTGGTAATAATTCAGTAGTAGTTTGTCAATTCCCAGCCGAGTTACATTTCGCCCGAATGCCAGTGCTGGCGCGGATAGGAAATTTCCGCCTTGGTGTGGCTAGTAGTTAATAAAATAGTTATTTTTCTTTTTTTTTTTGCAGAATTAATGCTTGGAAGTTGCTGTAGAAGACAGAAAACTCTTGAAATTTATACTCGTCGTTACCAAATGCACCAAGATGCAATTCAATTTTTCCAAATAGCGCCAGGCCAGCACAAAGTTGTACTAGATGAGACTGGGAAATTCATCGTTGGATATGCCAAGAAACATGGAAATATGTACGTTTTGTGTCCCTTCATCGAGGAAGGACCCCTTCATTTGCGGCCAAACAAGATTAAAATAAGGATACGAGGCAAATCTGCCACGTCGTATATAGCAATACTGCCGAATGACCCTCTGAATGACATGTTCTTCAAATCCATTAGTCCAGAATGCATTCGTGATGTCAAAGCTATTCCAAATCCTGCTGATCAAGATGCTGCTGCTTGATGTGGTTTAACCAGAAAACAATTATTTGTACTTACTGACGTAAATTTAACCCTGTATCTTTCATAAATAAACGTCTACACTCGGTAATTCAGAATGACGGTAGCCTACTGCGCTCATGAAACGTTTTCTGCAGTTTTCCTTTCCCTTGGCCAAAGGCCCAAGCAAATACGAGCGCGTTTAATTGAAATTCGGCTGCAGCCGATAAAAATACGTTTTTTTAATTAAAATGTTTTAACAGTGTAAATACTATGATCGTGATTTTATTTTAAAAAGATTCCTATCAATTCTAATTCCAATATTATATTATATTTTAATTTACTAATTAGTTGAGCGCCATATTATTTTCAGAAAAATTAGCAAAATGTTAACTAAAATTGTTTGGCTGAAGGCCCATGATGAATTTAGAACGTTCTGGCCACTAATTTAATGAATGGAATACGGAATAGGTGAAAAGTCAGGATTGACGTCACACGACAAATAAATCAATTCACTCAGCTTTCAAAATTTTCTGTAATTAAACCTAACTCAAGTCGAATACATTTTGAGCCCTGCGTTCGCTTCGAATCAAACTTAATCAAACAGTTCGAATTATGCTTCCGATTGACTCTGGCTAATAGTTAGTACGAGTTTCGATTACTCCGAAATTCACATAAATATACCCGAAGTTACATGGCGACTGTAGGTAATGGTCACGCGCCATGCTGCAAGAATGGATGATTCCGGAAAATTACTAATCTAACACGTCAATCGTGATCCGGTAATTAATTGTCATACGAACACTACGTTCAAGGGTCAAACAACGAAAAGAAAGACCGCGAGTCCGACCATTACTAATGTCTGCCGATGCAAACGAATCCGCGTTTATTCACCAGGCTTCGTATATCGAAAAACATTTCTACATTCAAAAAGCAACTTTTACTATTAACACACCGGAGAGGAATATGGAACCGTACCTGTGATTCGGCGTTTGCCCCGGTGCGACCCTGGTCCGGTTATTTTTGGACTTTATCCAGCGACATTTTTACGAATGTTATACTACAGATGGCCACAGCTGTATGATTATCAGCACTTCGAAATTGCTGACTAGACGTTGACAGCAGCGCCACACGTTTCGCCTGCCTAGCAGACAAATTCATGACTCGCTTCGCTCGCTCCGGTTTGTTTACTATCGGACCTCTTGAACCTGGACATCTTCCCCCTGGCTCAAGCGTGTCCGGGACTCTCTTCCAGATACGAGCCAGAGTTCCCCTTGCTTCGTGGTCTGCGTGTAGGGTTTCCCCCAGCTCATCCGGCCTATTCTGTAGTGTCGTGTGTGCGTCGGCCTAGTCGGAAGGCCACGTGGTGATGTGTTTTATGTGTTGGCTCCTTTACAAGAGCCACGTGGTGTAGTTCATATGAAAAAAAAAGAATGATAGAAGAAAAATAGTGTGATCAATGTTGGGATTCATATAGTTTTCAAACCCAGAGTCTGACGATTCCTGTTACCCGATGATCATCTGATAATCTAACCTCCAAACTGAGGTGACCGTTTACTTTCATATTCTGGACTCTACCTGGATTGTTTAGCTGCACGAACATGGTCCGCTCCCGCCAAACAATTATCACTGTGCGCAGACAGCTTAACAAAAGGGTGATTCTGTTTCTCGCAATTAGTAATTTACTGAAAGTTTCAGGAATATCCAATTATTTTGTGCATGGACGATATACCACTTCACAGTACATGTCAGTAATAAAATCAAGAAATAAAAAAAGTATTGAGTTTGTGTTCCATCGTTTTACATTAATTAAAAATTTCCCTATTCTACCTAATATTAAATCAGACAAATAATAATGTCATAAGGCTGAAGACGTGGTATATTTAAGTAAGTATACTGGCCGCAACAAAGTTTACGCCTGTGAAACTGTTAAAACATTAAAAGCAAGAGTTGCTAAACGTAAAAGTAATTGTGAAATGTAAACATTTTCTTGTCTAATTCTTTCATAATTGCTGAGACCTGTAATATTTGACTTTCTTAGCTATGCTTGCTTCTCCTTGTTAACAGCCACGCGGATATTATTGTTTCATGAAACATCATCAGTCATCCTTTCAATAAAGATAGTACCAGACTGTTTAGATGCACTCGAAGCCATGATTTTCCCCAATATTGTCCATGCGTTCTCCACATTTTCATCGCGTATTTACGTCTTACAGTTTAGCCTTTCATCAGTTAAGTGTTCGCTCAGCTTATTAATATATTCTATTTGTACATCTGGTTACTGGAAATTTCCCCTTTTGACCCCCGTCTGTTTCATCTGTTTAGTTTTTTTGCCTTCATCCCTGATCTAGGTTCATTTTTGAAACTAAGAATTAATTATCTGTTCTCAATCCAGAACCTCTCATATCCCTTCTATCTCTTACTGTCTCTTAGCCTATCATTCTCAAAAACGAAGTAAATCATACTCTGGCTTTCACCTCTGCACCGAATGTACATGTGGATCATTCTAGGCCTGAAACAAGTATTTGTAATAAACAGGCTCTTTTATAAGCTGAGCTAACCTATTTTTCTCCGTTTCCATTCATCTTTGGATCGCCGAAATTTCCTAGCACCCTGTCAGTACCCACGTGTTGCACACCAATCCAGGCGTTCATATCGCCGAATGCAGTAAATTTTTCCCCAGTATCGCAAGTAGCTATAACATGCTGCTTGCGATACTACATGCTAAAGGAGCGTCTGCTATCTGAAGCAGGCGTTTGACAGGCGAACGAAAGGCATTCGCTTTAATACAGAACTTTGGGCTTACAAAGCGAAAGTTTGTATTAAGTATCAACAGCGGATCAGTCATTTATGATAGTTCCCTGGAAACATCTTGGGCAGCCCGGGCATCACAAAATGTGCACAAAGTTTTCTTTATTTTCACTGCATATGTTGCAACTAATGTCAATATATCCCTTGTTCCCCGCTTTCCCCACGCTTCCGCATCGAATCCTTGCCCATTGCTTTTTAATTGAGTTGCTTAGATTTGTCCAATACGAATCTTCCTCTCTTCTCGTGTCCTTTTTTCACTTTTTGTATTTCTTGCATTAAGTTGAATTATTTACCTTTCCCCAGCCCAACTGTATTTCCTGGTCTCTTTTCATATTTGTAGCTTCAGCTATCTTGATTTTAACCTTCTCTTTTCTTGTCCCTTTTCAAATCCAAACTCAATTTTCCCCGTCTCCAACCTGTCTAAACGCTTCCTCAAGTTTTTCTTCCGATTTAAAAGGATTCTTATTTGAAATCCCTCGTAGTTCCCTTTTTAAGCTAATTTTTGGCTACCTATTTTCCTTCATTTCCATGATTTCTAAAACATATTTTCCTGCTCTGTTTCTTGTTTCCATTTCTAATTTTCTGATTGTCTTCCAGATTCAAACCTCAAAATATAACCCGGGGTGCTTCTGTCCAACCCCATTGCCATTTTTACCAGCCCACCCTAAAGTTTTTCGATTTCTCCTCTTTTCCCCCACCCCCAAATTTCTACTTCATATAAATTTCCTACTTTTACTAACGTATCTATTTAATATAAAATTTTGCCTAGTTTACTTATATTTGACCTTTTCATAACTGCCGACGCAGTATTTGTGGCTATTTGCGCTTTTTGTACCATTTAATGAATGTGTTTAGTATACGTTCCTCCTGCGCCGAATGTCGGAAAATGAGTCTAGGAAAGCGCCCGCGTGTCCTTCTGGAAAGTCTTTCAGAGGGGGGGGGGAAGACTATTGCTACGGTCATTATAGATGACCGCCCGATTGGATATATCCGTAGTGGTAATGATATATCGATTAGACAAAAGTGAAAAAAAACGGCTCTGAGATTGACGGAATTAAATTTAGGATGGTAAGATAAAGTTTGGGTCTGGATGGGTCAGGAAAGGTTTATGCAAAATCTTCTTTTGCACGGGGGAGGAGGCAGAGCTTCACAATAGGTCTCTCTAGCTCGGTAGTAGCTGTTCACACCGTAACGGCACGAACTAGTCCATCATATCCCGGATATACCTCGGTTACTCTGCATAAAGGCCATTTGGTAGGCGGAATCGTCTCATCAGATTCCTTAAAAATAGCCAGATCTCTGACCTGGACAGACTGTTGACGTTAGCGCCATTTAGGAAGTGTTTGAGGCGAGTGAAGGTATTCTGAGGACCATCTGTGTCAGAAAGCTTCCTACATTTTCCGGACCTTTTTCCATCTTTCATTCAAAGGAACGTGCTCGCGTATGAGCAAAGGTTCAGGAACGGCGGCGAGTGGTCCTCCAATGAGCCAATGCCCTGGAGTAAGCGCAGATAAATTCATTGGATCACCAGTGATTGCTTGTAGTGGCCTTGGATTAAGACACGCCTCTATCTGTGATAATACCGTTGAGATTTCCTCAAAAGTTAGAGTCGAAGTTCCAATAACTCTTTTGAGATAATGCTCGGTAGATTTGACAACGGCATTCCACAATCCACCGAAATGTGAAGCTGATGGAGGAACGAAGAGCCAAGTGGTTTGATCCATGGCCAGAGAATCGGCGATGTCCTGCGAAGTACGTGACGCCTCCGCGAAGAGCGCCCTCAGCTCAGCATCGGCGCTGATGATATTTGGGCCCCGTTCACTTGTGAGGTTGAAAAAAATGCTCGGTCATGGGGTAAAGCGTCGATAGGCAGCTAGAAAAGACATAGAAGTATAATCAGACACTGCCTCCAGGTGTACAGAACGAGTGGACGTACAAACAAAAACCGCAATATAGCCTTTGTACGATTTTCCATGAGCTGCGTGGCGTTGGCGGCACGATGACAAATACACCCCACACGTCGTAGTATGCGAGATTTTACAACATGGCGACCTCGCAGAATCCAAAATTGACGCCTCAGGGTGGCGATCGTGAGCTGAGTATCCCCATGAAGGGTACGCCAGTGTCAATTGTCGACGACCAGATCTGTGAACGGAGCTGTTGATGGTAAGATATATGGATGCCTCTCATCAGGATCCAAAACGGAATGTTTTAGACGGCGACCAACTTTCAGCAGCTGCTGAGCATCTAGGAAAGTGATAAGCTTGATTAGTGAGTAACATTTTGGCAATTTATCGATTTTTTCATCAAAAATATTGGAAATAGTAGAAGAGAAGTAGGTCTGCTGAAAGCTTCGAACCCAGTACAATCGAGCGTGCTCGAGATCAGCTGGTGTGAGGACTCGAGGGTGCGCATAAGGACATGAGCGATCGATGATTCTGCATTCTTTCAGGTTATCGATGTATCGAATGCACCATGCGGTCACTCGAGTTAATTTTCCTAGAGAAGATGCACAATGAGCGAAACGATCCCACATATGAGGATGAGCAACTGTCGTCTGGTGTATGACAAGACGTCGTTCCAAGTCAGTATCAACTTCAAGATTTGGATCAAAGGTGGACCAAGGAAGATCGGTCTCTGAAAGCCGATCTGGACCAACCCACCAGAGCGAATGAGCACCGAGCTGCTTGGCAGAGAGGCCTCGAGTAGCGCAGTCCGCAGGATTCTCGATCCCAGGTATGTGATGCCAATAAGCATCCGGAAGGGATGTCTGAATATATGATACACGGTTAGCCACAAACGTATTCCAACTGCAAGGAGGACATCTCAGTCATGCAATCACATTTGTGCTATCTGTCCAGAGATGCACCCTTAAATCTTAGAAGGAGGGAGTTTTCTGGATATGAAGGGTGAGACGGGCGAGAAGCTGGGCTGCACAGAGCTCTAACTTTGGAATAGATAATCATTTGATAGGTGTGACCTTTGATTTAGAGCAAATAAGAGATGAACGAACGACACCTTGGTGTGAGACGGTTCTCAGATAAAGAAAAGCAGCATACGCGGCCTTAGAAGCATCCGCGAAGCCGTGAAGTTCAACCAATCGAAAACAATTGGAATGACCCAGCCAACGAGGAATCCTGATAGTATCTAGATGCCGAAGATTCTCAAAGACCGATTTCATGAGTGCCATCTCGTCGGATGCCCACTTACGTAAGGGAAATCCGCCCGATTGCAACAGATTGATAAGTACTTGCTGCAATGTTAAGGCCAATTCCACGTCGTCAGCGCCTGCCAAAACATGGTCAATGTATATATGACGGAGGAGGATGGAGGCAGCGTGAGGTCACCGATGTCCTTCGTCCGTGACAAGTTGCTGGATTGTGCGTAGCGCCAAATAAGGCGATGAGGATAGTCCAAAATAAACGATGGTCATCCGATACTCCCGGATGGGTTCATTTGTGGGGTCAAATCTCCACAAAATGCATTGGAAGTCTTGATCGTCAGGATGAATCTTGATTTGAAGAAACATTTTTTCAATGTCAGCTGAAAAGACTACCGCAAACATTCGCCATAGAAGTAAGATGTCCGAGAGCTCTGAATGCAATTTTGGTCCAGAGTGTTGGTAGTCCTTGAGAGAAGAACCGGTCGAAGTTCGATGAAACCCATTAAAAACTACTCTTAGTTTTGTGGCAGTACTTGTTTCCTTGAACACACCGCGATGAGGTAAATATACACGAGATACATTTGGAGACAAGGTTGATTCCGCTGATTCCATGAGACCTAGAGAGAGATAGTCAGACATAAACTTAGCGTAGACTGCACGAAGATTCGGATTCTTGAGTAGTCGACGTTCCAGCTTGAGAAAGAGTAATTCGATAGTAAAATTGCTGAGAAAAAATTTTCCGAAGAAAAAATTTTTTGCCAAAAATGTCAATAGCACTATCGGCTTCGATAACAACAATAACATTCAAAATTTCGATAGTAAATTTTCTGACGAAAAATTTTGAGAATAAAAAATGTTTTCCCGAAAATTTCAAAAGCACTATCGGCTTCAATAACAAGAATGAAATTCAAAATTTCGATAGTAAATATTCTGAGGAAAAATTTTCTAAAGAAAAAATTTTTTCCCAAAAATGTCAAAAGCACTATCGGCTTCAATAACAACAATATATATATATATATATAATTACTGATCCTATCGCTACATAACCTAAGCGCTGTAACCATTCTGAAGCAGTTTCACTCCAACCTTTTGGTTTTTTATGAGTGGACATATTATTAAGTATACTTTGGACATCGCTTAAACTAAGTGGTGCTTTCCTAGGTACATCTATATCAATTTGCTTAAGCATTTGAATTAATCTTTACTCTAAGTTATCTAAGTCTCCTAGGTTATGTTGCATATCGTAAATTTCGTTGACGATGATCGGTTTCGTTATATTTAAGTTTTTTGATAGTTCAAGTTTATCACGGTTATTATATATTTCACAATTTTCTCAGGTGACGAATGTGAGAACTTTAATTGGGATTGATTTGATTTTACCTCCGCATGCTATGTCTAAGTTGATGTCGTTTGTCGGAATTACAATATATCCTCCTATTACTGGTATGTATGTTTCTTTATGAAGTAAGTAAGGTGATTGAGAACATGCTGTTTTTGCATATCGTCGCAGTAAGCTTGCTTCGCAAGTATTTGTTTCATAAATCCTTAGATTAGGCTGATTCCTTCTACATATTAGGTGTCTGTTTATTTGTTTACTTTTGTTAGTAGTTTCCTTGTCCGTTGGGACGTAACTGTTATTGAATTCAATTATTAAATCATGATCGGGAATGAGGGAAAGGAATATTTTGCCAAATTTGGTTGGGATTTAAATTATTCTTTTTACGGATCCTTCCACGTTTTCAATAATCGGAATATTAATATTGTAGCTAAATAATCTGTTTACTACTGCTATTGAGATTGAACTAATATCAAGAATTCTCTGGTAGTCTTCCTCGAAATGGTATTTTGTTCTATGTTGCATTTCAAATTCTTCTAATGTATTTTTCAAAATTTCAGGTGTTAAAATCTGTGGATGTATGATTCCATATCTACCATTATTGATAGCATTTATTGCTGTATAAATATTTTCGTTTATTTCTTCAATTTCGATAGTTGCTGAAATTAATTTATTATTAATGAAATTATCCTTAGTATTGGAATTTAGTTTTTCAATTGTTTTAGATTCTAAAGCAATTTGATCCTTTACTTCGTGGTCCGTATCTAGTACTACGTTGAGGGTTTTCGTTTGGTTATTTAATAAGGAAACTATATTCACATTGTAAGTGTATAATTTATCAAATTCTGAATTTATTTGATTCAAACCTGATTCAGTCAGGGTTCCAAAAAGTGTTTTAGAAATATCAGGTACAAAATTTGCCAGTTCTCTTTTATGTCCTAGTTTTCCAAGTAACTTATGTCAAATTGTAATTTTGTTTATTAATCTATTACTTCTATGTTTTCTTAAGCTTACATCATTTTTCGCTATACATTCATTTTCGCATGTCTTTTCTATTAAGTCAATTGTTTATTCTATGCCTTGAAATTTACTTTCGGTTGTGGTTAAATTTATTCTTATAATTAGTTTCCAATTCTCGTGATATAAGTCAGCTTTGCTGATTTCCTACACGTAAATGTTTCCATAAATTTCTTGAAGGACGTAGTTTGCTTGTGTTGTCATTATCAGCATCCATAACATAATCATTATTTTCCTGAAACATAAAATGGCATAACTTGATCAATATGAAGTTGAAGAGTTTTTCCTTCAAATTTAATTTTCAAATTATTATTCGTTCTAATCTCAGTAACAATTCCGGGACCTTTCCAACTTGGGTCTAATTTATTGTGTTTTGTATTATTTTTCAATTTGACTTGATCTCCTATTTTGTAAACTGGATGGCTCTTAACTATGTTTTCATCCAAACGTTTCTTAGTCTTCTCTTGTCCAATTTTAAGTCTTTCCTTAGCTTTCTTAATGATGTTGTCATGTTTGATTTTCCATTTCTTTATTAAATCAGCATAAATAATCGTTAGTGATCTTGGTATTGCTGATGGGATATTAGCATTTCCTCCGAATGTCATCTCAAAAGGTGAGAAGCCTGTACTCATATTTTTCATTGTTTCAATTGCCAATGTAATAAATTAATAATTTTCATCCCATTGTTTACCATTATTTTCCATTGATAATATACTGAGATTTTTTAAAGTCGAATACATTCTTTCTATATTACTATTTGCTTGTGGATGGAAAGATGTTGTTTTCATATGCTTGATATTTAATGCATCTTCAAATTGTTGCATTAATTCCGGAAGGAAGTTTGTTCCTTGAACAGCGAGTATCGTTTTAGGGGCTCCGAATTTATGTATATAATGATCAATCATACTGTCAGTTACAGTTTCTGCGGTTTCGTTTTTCAGAGGTACAAGAACTGTATACCTTGTTAATCTGTCTTGAATACTTAAGATTTATTTGTTTCCTGGTTTTGTTTTTGGCAAGGTACCAAAAACGTCTAATGCGATTTTTTCGTTAGGGTTAGTAGGTATGTCTGGAATGATTGTGCTTGATAAGTGACTCTTGCTGTCTTCTGAAATTGGCAAATAGGGCATGCTTTTACGTATTGCTTAATTTCTTCATCAATATTCTTCCATTCACCAATTTCTCTTGCCTCTTGAATTGTATGTTTCTCTCCAAGGTGGTTAGCGTAACCTTCTTTAATGATGGTTTTCCTTTCTTCTTTAGTTAATTCTCTGGTTTTATTAAAACATATATGGAATCCTATTTCGGGATAATAATTAGATAAGTATTGTAATATTTCCAAAAGAGTTTCTTTTTCCAATAGTGTAAAGGTTGGGTAACCGAAATTCAATCTTACTATTGTCAGTCCCCTATCTCTAAATTCTGTTATTAATAATTCTAAGTAAAGTATCCAATTTTCCTTATTATAATCTGGCATGTATGATTTGTTTATTAATTTCCAAAGTTTACCTTCGGCGATTGGTTTAGTTTTAACTCTATTGTTTGTTACTGGGTTTTCTTTCCAATCTAAAAATCCTTTATATACTTGGTTACCTTCTTCTTCCTCCTCCTCTTCTTCTTCTTTTTCTTCTTCTTCTTCTTCTTCTGATGGTTCCTTAATTCTTACTTTTTCTCTATCTCTCAATACCCTTTGTTTGGTAATCACAGGTTTTTTCTGTGTGGATTCTTTATCATCACTTTCAGTATCAGAATCACTACTGTCTAATGGTACTGTGGTATCTGAATCATTAACTGTTTCTTGATCTTGAAGCGGAAACAGTCTTGAAAGACAATCAGCTGCTTTGTTTTCTTTTCCTTCTACGTATACTATCTCATACTTATATTCTTCAAGGCGTAATCTCCATCGAAGTAATCTTGAACTAGGGTGCTATAATTTTCTTCTGCTTTGTTAAGTGTTCTAGATATGAAAAGGCATGGGCGTCCTTTTTGTGACAATACAGCTCCTAAACCAAGATTAGATGCGTCTGTTGAAGTAAATTCTTCTTCAAAATTTGGGAATCGTAGCACTGATGCATTGCATAAAAGTTCTTTTAAATTTTCAAAGCTTTCTTGGCATTTAAGTGTCCAATCGAATATTACTTCTTTTCGTATTAAGTTGGTCAAAGGTTTAGCTATGCTGGAGAAATTTTTTATCAACTTTCTATAGTATCCAGCAAGTTCTAAAAATGATTGTATTGTTTTGACTGTAGTTGGAGTTTTGAAGTTTTGTATAGCTTCTGTTTTTGCTGGGTTAGGTTTAACTCCATTTTTTGTTATTAGATGACCTAAATATTCTAATTCCGGCGTGAGGTATTCACATTAAGATGGTTCCAATCGTAATTCTAATTTTTTAATTCTTTCAAAAACTTCAATTAAATTCTTGTTATGTTCGTTTAGTGTTTTACCGCATAAAACTATATCATAAATGTAGACAAAGCATTTCTTGCCTACAAGTCCTCTGAACGCATTATCCATTGTACGTTGGAAGGTGGCTGGGGCGTTCTTCAATCCGAAGGGCATTTTATTATATTCAAAGTGTCCTTGTGAAGTACAAACAGCTGTATACTTTTTCGATTTTTCTCCCATCGGGATCTGGTGGAGTCCAGCACTCATGTCAAATACGGAGAGGAATCTAGCTTAACCTAAATGATCTAGTATATCATCTATCACTGGGAGAGGGTACGCGTCTTGGTCGGTGTCTTCATTGATTTGTCTGTTATCTACTACCAATCTTAATTTGTTACCTTTTTTAGGAACTACCCATTATAGATAGTTGAATGGTGATTGTGAGTGTCTTATTATTCCTTTATCCAGTAGTCTTTGTGTTTGTTCTAAAGAAAACTCTCTATGTTTTTCGGGTAATTTGTGTGATATAAGGTTTATTATCTTACCTGAATTTAGAGTGATCTTGTGCTCAATTAACGTTGTGCATGGTAGTGTGTTTGATTCTAACGTAAAAATTTTATTTTATTTAACTATTACTTTTTGAATTTCCCCTCTGATTTGGTTTACAATGTGATCTAGTTTTGAAATGTTCAATAGTTCGATTATTCTTTCCGATCCTATTCTGTTTTCTTTTTTAGAATTATAAAACTGATCCCTTGATTCGATAGCCATTATTTTTTCATAATTTATAGTTTTTGGTACTTCTATCGGTTTCATGTTATAATTGAATATTGGTAAAGTTATTCTGTTATTTTTTATTTGGTATATACCATCCGATATTCCTTCTTGATCTTCTATCCAAACGTCTTGATTATTTTCTTCTGTTTTAATTTGAAAAACTAAACTTGAGTGTTGTGAGATATATTCCCCGTCATCATGTAACGGTAGTTTTTTATTTTCTAAAATCGAATAATTTATAGTTAATGAATATCTATTGAATTTATAGAAGAATGGTAAACCAATAATACTTTCTTCTGGTAGAGGAAAGTCATCCTTGATTATGTGAAAAAAGTGATTCTTTCCTAAGTAATTAAGGTATGTTGCACTGTTTGATTGGTGTTTATTATTTCCCATTACAAAGTTTTTCATCAATCGATGAGTCGGTTGATTTAATGTTAGGGCCGATTCTTTTATTAAATTGAGCGAAGATCCAGAATCTACAAATAATCTGTATTTTCTTCCGTCTTTTCTTCTTCCTTGTACGGATTGTAATCGTCCAGAGATTGCTGATATTCGGCTGTCTCTTCGTAATCTATCTGTTCTTGAATCTCCTCTTGTGTCAGTATTTGGGTTTCTAAATAATTTTCCTCTTGTTCCTGTTATCTCATTGTCCTTATTTGAGTTTGAGGTGGTCGTTTGGGTTTTGGGTATTCTGAAGATTTTGGGGTTTAGCGTAGCATTGGGCCGCGAAGTGTCCTATTTTATCGCATTTATCGCATTTCATTTATGATCGATCAACTAGTGGTAAATTTCGGTTCGGTGTTTCATATGAGAATGGTGTTGTATTCGCCTGAGGCCTAGGTATAGATGTTGACACTTGTTGTCATGAAAGCTGGGGTATAGGTTTATTAAATGTCAGTTGGCGAATTGGCTGCGCTTCTCGTAGCCAAATATCCATTTCTATTGCCGAATTCTGTGCTTTTACCAAACTAGATGACTTTTGGGCTTTAACTTGAAGTCTGATTTCCCTTTTTAAATTTAACAAATATCGTTTTAAGCATTCTCCGTCTTCAATGTTTAAAGAAACTTTTCTTTCTATCCGATTCGTATGTTCACTTTGTACTGCGTATTTTAATTCATTGAATACCTGTCAAAATCTTAAATTAAAATTTTGAGTTAATTCTGTTTGTCCTTGTTTTACATCTTCTACTTTAGATTTTATTGTAGATACTGATCCTAGTTGTGATAAATTTTGACGCCATGCGTAGTATAATCGAAAGAATTTATTCTTATATATCTAATTGATTTCTCGGCGTTACCTTTTTTTTCGCCTATAATAAAATCTAGTAAAAGATCTGGTTGATTACAACTTTTCTTTCCTCTTTTTACGGATTTTATAAAGTCTTGTATACCTATATCGTCGTAACCGTTCATTTCTTTTGCAGTTCTGATTATATCTTTGGCTGACAACAAATCGATAGAACCCTGACCTTGGTATTTGTTATTCGAGTTGTGAGGTGTTCCAGTGGTTGATGCAGTTGATGAGTTGGATGAATTATTGATAACGATGGGTGGCTTAGGTTCGCGTGGTGTGATTTTTAGCGGCGTACGTTTCTCTTTTCTTTCTTCACCCTCACTATCGTCGCTTGTGATATCTAGATAATCGGTTACTCTCTTCCCTCTTAAACCTACAGATTTTTCTATTTTCTGTATTTCTAACAATCGTTTATCATTTTCTCGAGCTAGAGCATTTACATTAAGTATTACTTGATTCATCGTAGACTCCATTCCGTCTACTTTTGTTATTAATAATAATCTTCATAATTCTTCCGTGGACAATAATGAAGGGGATTGCGCTCTATTGGTATTAGGAGAGGATGCGCGGGACATATTGTCTGTGGTATAGAATGGGTTATTGATTTTATATATTATGTCTGTTGAGTCTGAGTCCGTGGACGAGCCTGTTTCAGTTGACAAATGTTTATTTTCTCAATAATTCAAAAAGTCCAGTTCGAAAAAAATCTTCTTTCAATTTTCCTTTATCTAATTTTTTGTTTTTGTGTGGTGTGTACCTACAATTAACCTGTTTATGAGTGGTTGTAAATTCGCGGTGAAACTTTATTTTTCTGAATTTCCTTCAACCAACTTATGCTAATTTTTTCCATTGGTTGATTCTTCTTCTTGGCGACGAATTTTTTCGTGACAACTTTTTCCTGTTCAAACCTGTCGTTTGCACAATCGTGCTACAACGAGTACACGCAAATTTGAGGTAAGTTTCTCGGTTTATTGACGGACACAGAGGCCAGCGAGCACCATAAGCTTGTGTACGGACGTGAGCCTAAAGTTTTATAGTATTTGGGCGCAAATTTTATAATTTGAGTCATAAAATTTACCTCTCAAACCTCTCCAAACTGTACAAAAATTCGAACTTAAAATTAACACTGCACTTCTTAAAACTATTCTCCTTTGCTTAGAATTTTCTGCGTCGCGTTACTCCGTCGAGTTCCTTCCAGGGCGTGCATCGATACCTGGACTGCTACACGTGGTGTGCTGCGTTGCGTTAGCCTGTAGAATTGTTTCCGGGGCGCGGATCAATACCTGGGCTGCTACTCGTGGTTTGCTGCACCTGCTGATCTCTGCTACCTCCTTTTCGCTGCTGCTCCGTTGATAGGCCATTGCCTCTTTCACCTGTTTGCGGGCCTCGTTCTTCTTCTGTTTTCTTTTTGGCATTTCTCATTCCATTTTTTTGTAGTATAGTACCCTACTCAGTTCAGGCACTAGTAAAAAATAAATAAGACTTTTCTTCGGTTGACGGGCTACTTCGTGAAGAAGTCCGGAGTTCTACTTTGGATTCCGTGTAATGGAACATTACTCCTGGTCGTCTTTTAGTTCCCTTTTTGAATTCCGTAGAATTCTTGTCTCTTTCTTTTATTTTTCTTGAATTCCCTGGAATTCACTCTAGAATTTCCGTAGAAATTCTTATCTTCGTTACCAGTTCGTTTTCAAAGATAGGGTCGTTTGATCTATTAGTTTTCCTGTATAAACAAGATCGAAAACTCCTATTCTGGCAGGATCGCCAATTTTGTTATGTCGTACAGGATCGCCAGAAGTCAATAACTTAAAATACCTCAATTACTTTGCTTTAAGATATATATTTATTTAATTGTGTGACAATCGAGAACTTTACAGTCAGTAAGGGATTCGAACGAAGGACTACGAAGAACTAACTTACTGACTCAACCGGGCGGGTTATATATGGCAGTACGTCTAGAACCTTCTGTCTATGGAAAGTACCAGAAAGTACATGCGCAATTACAGGCGTACATTTTACCAGATAGTACAGCGTATTGATTAATATGCATATATAGACACTTATAGGCAGTGTACATAACAAATTGTACACGCAGAAAAAAGTTTGGTTGGTTCAACAAAAATTTTATTTGATCACACAAATGAATACATTGCTATATGGGGAATCAAATGTTTGGTTGATTAAACCAAATTTTTTGGGTAATAAAGTTGGGTTGATTAAAATAAATATTTTGGTTGATCCAACCAAATACTTTGTTAGATTCTACAAAATATTTTGGTTGATCCAACCAAATACTTTGTTAGATTCTACAAAATATTTTGGTTGATCCAACCAAATGTTCTAGTTGATCGAACTAAATATCTTGGATGATCCGCACATTTTTGTGAGGTTCTTTCATCACTTATCGATTCTGAGTTTAGATTGCCTGCAGCGGTTTGAACCCTGCGAACTAAAGGCTGTACTTACGTTCAAAATGTTCTGCATACTGTTGCAGACCCCAGTTTTTATAAATAAATTTGACACTGTTAGTGTCCAGTTCATATCACTCATTTTCTCACAAATTCACGACACGACGCACGATGAGGAACTTTTCGACGCGCAAACTGGCCACCGCACAGTGGGGCAAAGAAAGTACCCGTGGACAAATCAATTTTTAGCCTACATCATTCATCCTATTTAAATTTTTGTTTTTAGTTTGAGATTTTTGAATTTTGAAAAGATTTGTGTGATCAGATTTTTTCAAAATTGTTTGAAAATTTGTTTTTAACAATTAAGTCAAAAAATTTTTTTTTTCATTTTTCTCAATTGTCATTTCTTTCAAGACATTCAGATTGATCAAAGGAGATCTTTGAGAAGTGTTGCACAACTATATGGAAATAATTTCCAGACAATTAGAATAATCTAAAAGAATTGTTATTGTGTTATAGTCAAATTAATGATGAGAAGTCATTTTTTGCGATTGGCAATGTTTATCTCATTGAAATTATAAGATTTTGCATAAAATGTGAGGGAAATGAATGTTCCATTATCATTAGTTAAGAATGGATGCTTTTTGGTAATTGTTTAAACCATTTTTATAAACAAATTCACAGTTTGGCGACTTTTCAATGAAAAGGCTCAATTTTGGTTCACGAAATCAATTAAGTATGTCTTTCCCATGACTCTTTCACTATGATCCTTTGCAAATTGATAAAAATTATTCATTATTTAAAGCCTTTTTATAAACAAATTCAAAGTTTGGCGGTTTATCAATGATTAGTCTCAACTTTTGTTTACGAAATCTACTAGGGATGTCTTTTTGATTACTCTTTGCTATTATACTTTACAAATTGTAATCAATTATTCATTACTTGAACAATTTTTTTACAAAAATTCATAGTTACAATGAACGGGCTCAATTTTTGTATACGAAATCAACTAAGAATGTCTTGCCGATGACTCTTTGCTATGATACTTTGCAAATTGACAACAATTATTAACGATTGAACCAAATGTTATAAAAAAATGCATTTTGAGTCCATTTTTTGCCGATTGACAACTTCGACTGTACTAGAGAATCATCTCCAATCAAGATGCACCAAGACTTGTTACACTTTTTGTTGTGCTCCGCTGATCCTTATTTGGGAAGCTTGAGCTATAGTTTCCCCCAATCAGGAGATCACTGCTTCCAGAAGCTAAAGCACTGCTTTTGAATACTACGTGAGTTCATTGAATTGTGAAACAATCGAAGTTGTCAATCGGCGAAAAATCGACACAGAATGTATTTGTTTATAAAAATTGTTTAAATAATGAATAATTGTTGTCAATTCGCAAATTATCATAGCAAAGAGTCATCGCAAAGACATTCTTAGTTGATTCCGCACACAAAAATTGATCCCATTCAAAGTGACTGTGAAATTGTTTATACGAAAGGTTTAAATAATAAATAATTGTTGTCAATTCGCAAAGTATCATAGTAAAGAGTCATCGGGAAGACATACCTAGTTGATTCTATAAACAAAAATTAAGCCAATTCATTGAAAAGTCGCCAAACTGTGATTTTGTTCATAAAAATTTTGTAAACAATTGCTAGAAAGCATCTATTCTTAATTATTGGGAATGGAACATTCATTTATCTCAAATTTCATACAAAATCTATTATTTCCATTAGCTAAACAGTGCCAATCCCAAAAAATGACGCTTCTTCAATAATTTGTTTTTGACACAATAACCATTTTTTTCTTAACTCTAACCAACTGGAAATTATTGTCATACAGTTGTAACACTGTTTCAAGATCTTCTCTGATCAATTTAAATTCTTTCGAAATTTGAAAATCTTTTATTTAAAAAAAAAGTTTAAATCGGATAAATAGTGTAGGCAAAAAATTGATTTGTCCACGGGTACTTTTTTTGCCCCACTGTGCACCGGCGCGGCGTAGGCTGCAGTCATCTGTTTCTGTATGTTTTGTTAATGGAAGTATTTGGCTAAATCAACCAAATTATTTCGTTACTTCAACCAACTCACTTTCTGATAAATATTATATTCCGCTCAACACATTTATTTGGCTGAATCAACTAAACAGGCTTGAATAAATAATTGCTTTGAATCGACCAAATTGATTGGCTTCTCTAAGTGTACAGTTCTACCCATTGCGTCATGTTCTCGAGTCCAGCAGGAAACCGAGTTACCACTATCATTTACTTGTATATTTTATGTTTTTCCATTGATTTTAGTACATACTGAAAATGGTTGTTCATAGAAATTTGCATTTTGCAAAAATCCGGTTACCGAATATTTGTTTTCAGAGTAAAAGAAGTAATAAATGGGGATGTTACTTCATTCCAAGTCTTGGATCTCGTTAATGAGATTAAATACTAAGTATTAGTAGCTTGTTGAGTTCAGTTTCATCCAGCAGTTTATGGGGCATCGTGATCAATAATAGTGGTCCCTGTGGGACTCAACCGGCCTTCCCAGGTAATAAATTGTACGGTGCTGGAATTATTTGCGCAGAAACTTGAAACTTTGACAACGCATTTTTCATTTTTCCCAAAAAAATAACCCTTGAAGGTCTTATGAGTCCTCCAGGACTCACTAACAGAATCTAACTTCTAGATATTTTAGACCAAAAACAACAATGGAATTTCCTAAGTTGGAGCATTTTCAGGTATAATATGCGAAAATATACTCAATTTTGCCCCGGGAACAAGGTCCTATTCGTAACGGGTTAAAAAATATATTTCTTCAAAGTTATTGATAATAAAATGTTAATCCATAGTTTTATTATTTTAAATTTGATCCATAATTTCCCCTGAGAAATACGGAATTTCACTTTTTGCAATAGTAAAAAAAATGCAGTTCGTGGACTTTCGTCTCAGGACTTGCTCTACGCTCCCTTCGAATATTATTTATGACCGCCTCAGAAGAAAGGGACCTAATGCGTCAAATCTGAATTTTACAGGACGGGCGATCGTAGCAGAGCCCGCAAGTCAGCATTTGAGTAGTGGGGATACAGCTACGAAAAGCACTCCCTCTACTTGCCACTACACTTTTAGATACGAGGCAGTGGAGCTCACGGACACGTCACGTACAGTTGTGTGGTAAGTGGTAGGACTGGCTTTCGTAGGCCTCTCGTTCGGTCTCCGCGTACGCCTATCATGCCTGTGTTTGTAGCTTAATAACAAGAAAAGTAATTAACTTAAGAAAATTCCCATTATTGGGAATGAAATAGTAACTCAGAAACTATCGATTGGCGTAAGAAAATGAAAATCGATTTTTTCCGAATTAGGTCCTTTCTTCGAGGACGGTCACATTTATATTTATTTTCGATTCTAAAATATCCAAGTAAATTTTTGTGAGATTCTGAATTTTTCCTGACTGCTTGGTTAAAATTTAAAGCTTCAAACTCATAGTAAAATATAGAGCGCACTTTACGCTACAAACTGGACTTTTAAAAAGTTTCAAAAAGTTCACTATAGCCGACAATAGTATATTTTGCTAAAAGTGCGGAAAGTAGGCTGTTCCACACGAGTATAAAGTTTCCTGTACTAGCCAGAGGCGAATCGAAGAGGAGTTGTAGGCGAGTTGGAGGCGAGCCGAGGATGGCCCGAAGATCAGCCGATAGCAAGTACTGTAAACTTCAAAAGAGTTGCAACTGTCTACTTTCAGCACCTGTTGCACACGATATTGTTTGTAACCAATGCAGGAAATTTTCTATGTGAGAATTAATAGAAACAAATTTTTCGGAAATTTATAGTAAAATTAGCGAAACTTTACATATATTTAAGGTATCCAAAGCTCTTTGAAAGAAGTGCAAAAATTTTCGAAAATTGATGGAAAATTGCTAAATTACCGAAAAATTCAGGTATCCAACATTTTTTGAAAATTTTTGGTAATTTATCGGTAATTTATTGGTAATTCATGGTAATTCATCAGCTATTTATGGTAACTCATCACTTCGAGTTTGTCCAATCACTATTTACTACTCACAATCAGTCTCTCAAGCGTCAAATCATAATGAAGTGAGGTCATGATTCCCGCAGTCTTGGAAAGTAATTCTGAATCGACGTGTGCAAGCGCTACAGCTAGAAAAAGTAATCTGGCTTGAACTGCGCACGCGCAGCAGCTAGAAAGAGTAATCTTTCTTAAAGAGCGCAAGCGTAGCAGCGAGAAAAAGTCTTTTTATAACGGCTTTTACCACATTTTTGGTATTGATCACTTCCCGTTCGCGATACATGCCTCGAAAAGCGAACATTTGGTGCAAGTGTTCCTGAAAAAATTAAAACCTATTAGATTCATAATTACCCCGGTTGACGGTACTCTAATACACACACTGATATATTCAGGTAATATAAAAATATTGATTGAAATATAATATAAATTATTATATATATATATAATTAAAAACAAGAGGTTAACGACTACCGCAGGGGCCCACTGGGAGCAACTGCCATATAAAAAATGACATCGACTCCCAGTAGGACCGCGGTGAATCCCATTTATGGCCACGTCTCACAAACGTGAGATGGATGGTCACAGGACACGACGAAATCACAACGAAAAGGCTGGCGAAACCCTCGTGTGTTTTGAGGACACGAAGCGACCCAAGGATGACAGCCTTCTGCATCCATCTCGCAAGATCCGTGGCATGTTTTTTGCACGCGGGTATGGCTTTAAGGTTACGAACCAGTGATAGTTTCGCACCCCCGAGAACATCGTTCACAAGGACAATTACTTGTACCAAATATTTTGGGAACAGTAGTTGCAGCTCCCTTTTAAGGTCTTGATACCTTTCCTCCTTTTCTTTCTCCTTGGCAGTGACGTTGTATTCGGAAGGAGCCGAGAATTCGATCACGAATATAGTTCGTTTCTCGAAGTCTTGGAGAACAATGTCAGGCCAAACACGAGAGCTTGCATGAAAAAATGCATGGACGTGAAGGAAGCTAGAGTAGTATGCCAGGACAGAAAAGTTTGGCTACAAATAATTTATAAAAATAATGTGAGTAGAGTGAATGACGCCTGAAACAAAGACCTTGGATACTAATGGGCCCACGTGGGGAACCACACATAACAATTTTGTGAGGCTCTTCACCGGGTTGATCGCTAGAGAGATTGATCAGCAGCCTGGATCGGAGCAGTATGGCAGAACGAACGTGTCATTTAAATAAATAACACGAGAATTCTAGACCAATTTAAAATATCTATAACTTACACCATGATACCTATCTACTCTATACCTATATACCCATCCACACACTACTACTTTCCAACCGGGCAATTCACGCCTACCCCAAAATGGATATGGCTTAATGGTATAATAAAAAAATATAATAATATAAGAATGTATCTGAATTTTAATATAATTTGTTAATATTAATGTAGTGAAGGCCTTTTCCGGTAAAACAACAACAAAATTTCCGTTAAAACCCGAAAAGGCCTTCCCCACATTAATATTCTGGGATACCAGAAACAAAATTAAAACATAATTTGTTAATGTAATTTGAAATGATTAACAAAATGTGGCAAATGCAATACTCATGCACTGAAAACAGGTTGCTTGTATCAAGTGAATTTTACTTAGCTGAAGTAAGTGAAAGTCCTGATTATTTTCCAAATTTTTAGTTGAAAAAATGATTTACTTCTGCCAAAAAAATTCTAATATGATTAATTTAACATTATTTGATTCATAAGTACGACCCATTGCTGGTCAGAGGGGAATGTTTCGTTGCATCAAAGAAATATTAATTGTAGACAAAAATGTACATCATAATACAAATGAATGACTCATTGTTCCAAAAGAATGTGCCATAAATGGGAATGAATATTTTTTCAAACTGTGGAAATTTTTCATCCGCCTAAACCATGCGCGAGGGCAATAAAGTAGTTCGTACTTTAATTTTAATATATATTTTATACATGAACAATTGTATTCTTACAGTTTCAATTATAATTCACATTTTTATTATTATACATATTTAATTTAAAAAAATGTTCATCTTCACAAACATAAAACAGAAAAATTCGATGAAAAATCCACCTCCAGCGGAAATAGAACTTGAGTTCGTTAAGTATAAAGTCTGCTGCTGTATTTAAAGTTCGACCATAAATGCCAAAAAAATGTGTCCGCAAATAATCGAGTAGTCATTAACACTTCTGTATGCACTAACACATCCCCGAGATACCTTTTATTCAAAGGTCAGAAAAAGTTCTCTGATTACTAATATCTTAAGTTATTTTTTCGAAATCCTGGTCAGTTTTCGTTTAAATAATTGAGCTGTCTGATCGAATAAGGAAAAAGAAGAATTTTGAAAATATTTTTTTACTGAATTCAAGCAAATTTCTTACATTAATTGAATTTCCAAAAACTAATGTTCTACAGAAATTATCAGCAAATTATTAGCAACATTTTTTTTATAAAATCCTTCTTAGCATCTCTGAGCAAAAAAAAACTGTTTTGCCTCTTGCAGTTTTTTCGTAAGATGAACCGTTTGCAAGGTACATCGTTACAAGCAAATGATTTTTTAACAAAACTGACATATTTGTACAGTTATACAGTTATGTCTTTCTCACATAAACAATCTAAAACATTTTTTTTTAATTTCATAAATCGGTACTGGTGGGTCATAAAAGGTTGAACAATATGTCGATCGATGCATCTCGAAGACGCGAACAAGTATACTAAAAATATTATTGTCTTATCTTGAATATCAGAAAAGTTTTTCTCATATAAAGAGAACAAACCATTTATTGTTAAACTTCATAATTCGGTACTGTTTGTTTATAAAAGTTTCAACAATAAGTCCATTGATGGGTCTCCCAAACACGAACAAATATACTACACATCTTATTGTAGTATTTTCAATTTGAAATCATTTTTTTCTTTTAAAAATGAGGTACATTTTTTTTATCGCTAACCAAAAAATACTTCTTCTAAATTGCCGATCTAGCTTAAAATCCCATTAGACCTGAATAGTTTCAATTCTATGTCTTTCAGAGAAAATCAACAATGAGAAGAAATTTCCAAATCTGATAAAAAATGCGACCTTTAGATGATTTGAAACGAAAAACTATCACCACTTCTCATAGCAATGTTCCTTATTGGTGAATTATACAAATAACTTCAGAGATTACTCATAACTTCATGTTGTATTTCAAACTGTAAATATGCTATAAACGGATTATTTTATCATTGTTCAAATTATGTCTACATGAAATTTACAACGTCTAACACATACCGTATGTGTCAAATATAATTTCTTCTAAGCTATATTTCACTCATCAAGGATAACAAACAGATTTCATATAAACCACGAAATTTCTGATTTTTCAATTAATTTCGGGTATATTCTCAAAGTGGAAATTGCCTCAGTATCAACAGACGATTATCACAAAAATATCATAGTGAATAGTTTTTTGTGCAAGATGAAAAGAAAAATTTACTTAGGTCTCTTAATTTTTTGTGGACTTTTATCACAAGCAATTGAAAGTTTATCGCAAGAAATTGAAATTCCAGAAATTGATGGTAAGTGAGTTAATATAGAATAAATGATGAATATATGGTTGTGCATACAAAGCCCGTACCGGTAAACAAAAAATTGTCGGTACCGGTAAAAAAAAATTACCGGTACCGACGATTTTTTAACCCATTTTTTTGAAAATCATTTTTTAAGCATAGAACAGTAAAAGTGTAAAACTGAATAACGAAGTGTTGAAAAGGGGTAGGGGTTTTGACCAACATTATTTCTGTGACCAGTCACAGGGGTTCCTTCCCGCCCCCACGAAGTGTTGGAAAGGGGTAGAGGTTTGACCAACATTATTTCTGTCACTAGTCACAGTGGTGCTTGCCCACCCCCACGAAGTGTTGGAAAGGGGTGGGGGTTTGACCAACATTATTTCTGTGACTAGTCACATGGGTTCCTTCTCGCCCACACGAAGTGTTAGAAAGGGGTAAGGGTTTGACCCACATCATTTCTGTGACCAGTCTCAGGGGTGCTTTTCCGCCCCCACGAAGTGTTGGAAAGGGTTAGGGGTTTGACAAACATTATTTCTGTGACGAATCACATGGGTTCCTTCCCGCTCACACGAAGTCTTGGAAAGGGGTTGAGGTTTGACCAACATCATTTATGTGACCAGTCACAGGGGTGCTTTCCCGCCTCCGTGAAGTTTTGGAAAAGGGTAGGGGTTTGACCAACATTATTCCTGTGACCAGTCACAGGGGTTCCTTCTCGCGTCCACGAAGTGTTGGGAAGGGGTAGGGGTTTGACCAGAATTATTTCTGTGACAGGGCACAGGGGTGCTTTCCCGCCCCCACGAAGTGTTGGAAAGGGTTAGGGGTTTGACCAACATTATTTCTGTGACTAATCACATGGGTTCCTTCCCACCCCCACGAAGTGTTGGTTAGGGGTAGGGGTTTGACCAACTTCATTTCTGTGACCAGTCACAGGGGTGCTTTCCCGCCCCCCACGAAGTGTTGGAAAGGGGTAAGGGTTTGACCAAGATTATTGCTGTGACCAGTCACAAGGTTGCCTTCTCGTGCTTTTGATAACGTTCGAAGGAAATTTGATATTATCGGCCAAGGATAATTCATCGTTTTATGATAGTGTTAAATAAATTTAAATTCCTTATAAAAACTTAAAATCTCGAATTACTTATTCTTGAGTCAAAAACCGACAATATAAATCATGATATATACATAAAACGTTCCATCTAAAGTGTCAAAAGCCAAAACTGACAAAATCATTCTAAAATCACATGACTTTATCGTAAAATGCCTGACAGCTCCTTCAGTATGCTTAAAGTATGTGCTTTTTAAAAAAATGTGTGTGTCTCGGGACGCTAGGTAGAAGTGAAACTTTGGAAGAATGCTTAAGTGGAATTTACTGTTTGAAAAAAGAATTCAAAGAATTCATGAAATTCAAATAATTCATGAAATTCAAAGAATTCCTGGAATTCAGAAGAATTCATGAAATTCATAAGAATTCATGGAATTACATGAATTCATTGAATTACAAAAATTCAGAAGAATTCATGGAATTACATGAATTCATTGAATTACAAAAATTCATGGAATTCCACGATTGGAAGGAATTCTATCAATTCCATAAATTCCGTGAATTGCATGAATTCCTCAAATTTCAATAATTCCGTGAATTCTGTAAATTCCACGTATTCCATAAATTCCATGAATTCCTTGAATTCCGTGTTTTCCATTAATTCTTTGAATTCCATTAATTTTACGGATTCGTGAATTTATCACATTCCTTGAATTCCTTGTATTCTGTGAAATCTGTGAATTCCGTTAATTCCTCGAATTCCATAAATTACGTGAATTCCATAAAGTCCACGAATTGTATAAATTCCATGAAGTCCGTGAATTCCGTGAATTCCATGAATTCCTTGAATTCCATGAATTCCTTGAATTCCGTGAATTCATCGAATTCTATGAATTCATCGAATTCTATGAATTCCATAAATTCTATAAATTCCTTGAATTCCATGAATTCCATGAAGTCCTTGGATTCCGCGAAGTCTATGTATTCCATGAATTCTTTGAATTCCGTTAATTCCATGAATTTCTTAAATTTGATTATGTCCGTCGATTCCGTGAACTCCATAAATTGCATGAATTTCATGAATTCCGTGAATTCCAGTAATGCCGTGATGTTCATGAATTCCGTGAGTTCCATGAATTCCATTAATTTCTTGAATTCCATTAATTCCTTGAATTCCACGAATTCTTTGAATTCTATGAATTCTTTGAATTCCATGAATTCTTTGAATTCCATGAATTCCTTGAGTTCTATGAATTCTCTGAATTCCATAAATTCCTTGAATTCCTTGAATTTTATGAATTTCATGAACTAATGGAATTTAAGGAATTCTTGGAATTAACGGAATTCAAGGAATTAACGGAATTCATGGAATTCACGGCATTCATGGAATTCACGGCATTCATGGAATTCAAGGAATTAACGGAATTCGTGGAATTCACGGAATTCCATGCTCGCTACCGTGCTGGAGCGTCATGTGACGATTCTTATGGATTCATTCCTCGAGTAAAAGTTTCGCGTGCCATAAGAAGTTTCACTTCAAAAATCGATCAAAAAAATTTTCGGTGCCGGTATTTTTTCACTCATACCGACAATTTTGATTATCGGTACCGACAGAGTATACATTTCGTGAATATATACCTTAAACCTAATGAATTTTATAATAAAAATTGTATTGTGAGTAAAAAAGAATAATCAACAAAATATGACCTATGGATTCATGCAAAATATGAATCTGTGATCCATTTTTGCTTGCATTTCAGGTTGTGAAAATATTTTAGATCATACATTTTTTTAAATCAAAAAATGCATTATAAGTGAGCATGATTACGAAGAGTTTTTTTAACCCAGCGACAATCCTACTTTTAAGATAAATCGTACGGTGCTCGAGATAATTCACACCTTTGTCAAAAAATTTCCTATATACACTTATAGCGCGATTTGTCATATTTCAAAAACAATATTGACTCAACAAATTTCAAAAGCTTGATATACATGATAAGAATGGAGGCGATATTCGCATTCAGATATAAAAACTGATTTTAAGAACATTCTATCCATTTCATGTAGATCATATTTTGTTAACCACATAGAGGAACCCCAAACTGTTTTGTCTTAGATTTAGATACACAGAAAAGCTGAAGGTAAGAAATTTTGTAGGTAATCGGTCAAGCAGGGTAAACGCGAGGTGGGTCACCAAACTGAGGTCAACTTTCGTTGGTGAATCGCAGATATCTTCGGCGGACTCCGCTAGAGGCAGCACGTTAGAGGCAGCACGTTAGAAAGTTTACCTGAGTTGGGAATAATCAGCTGACTATCACCCTGCTTGAACGATTACCTGCGATGCTTCGTAACCCCAGTTTTTTCTATGCAAAACGCAGCAGAAAGTTGACAACTACAACAGAAATTGCGATTTTGGTTGTAATTGCCAATATAATAGTCAACATAATTGTCAAATGTTTGCCGCGTTTTTATCAAAGTTTGTTATTAAAGAAAAGGTTGAGGTTTATCTCTGCAGTGATTATAATTTTCATAATTTGTGCAGGGAAATCATTCGAACTTCATTCACGTAAGAAACGGCTGGTAAATAAATATCCTGGTGAAAACATTCCAGTACCAATTGAGCAAGTTCCCTATATTGTCAATATTCTTGGAAATGGAGTTAGTATATGTGCGGGCAGTATAATAACACCTATTACGATTTTAAGCGTAGCTCGCTGTTTTGTTTACCTTGGCATGACATACAAAGTTATATCTGGTTCAAACCATAACAAAAATGGAACAAGCCACACAATACTAAGTAGAGTATTACAAAACGACTGGGATTATAATTCTCATGCGAACGATCTTACTCTGCTCATTATTCAACCAGCGATTAATGTGGTCACTGGACCTAATCGAAAAATAGATATAGATGATAGAAACTCACCAGCATTTTCTCATGGCACTTTTAGTGGATGGGGATGTCACAAAGTAATAATGTAAGATATAAAAATGCATTATTCTATAATATAATTACAGTGTTTAAAAATACGCAGTTAGAGTTACAGTTACAAAATAACAAAGTTACTCTTCAGTTCTAGTCACAGCCTTAGCGAAAGTATCGGATAGGAATTCATTCCGAACCAATCCGAAGTCATCCGAATCATTCCGGAATCTGTATCCAAATCAATCCGAGTTAATTCGAACCAATCTGAATTTTTTTTACATTTCGTTTGATCCAAATCGGTAAAAAATTAATACGACTCAATCCGGGTCAATCCGAACTTCCAATCCGAATGAATCCGACACAAATTTTCAATCCGAATGAATCCGAACTCGGATTGACCTAAAATGATTTTCAATCCTAATGAATCCAATTCAATCCGAACTCGGATTCATTCGGATTCATTTGGATTGAAAATTTGGTTCGGATTGGTTCGTTTTGGAGTTCTGATTGAACCGGATTGAGTCATATTCATTTTTAAACGATCTGGGTCAAACGAAATGTAGAACTTTTTTTGGATCGGTTAGAATTGACTCGGATTGGTTCGGATACAGATTCCGGAATGAATGGAATTGGTTCGGAAAGAAAACCTATCCGATACTTTCGCCGGGGAGGCTATGGACAAAATTCTGAACTATTAACCAGTAATATTTTTCATCAGTTTCACAAAAATAACCGAACCCCTAAAAGTATTCTAAACAAGTTTTTTTAATGATGGATCTAAAAATTAAAGGATTTCAGATTAAAAATTAAAAAATTTGACAATTTCAAAACAATAAAAAAAGAATATTTTCAGATAAGAATCTTGAGAATTGGATCATTTGAAATTCAAGTGAATTAAAATTTTATTATTTTTTATTAAAATCGATAAAAATTAAATAATTTGGTATAGAAAACTTTGAATTTTAAATAATTTTCAATTGGAAGCGATTCACATTTGACAATTTGAAATTTAAAACTAAATCAAATGTTTCAAAGTCAAATAATTTCAAATTCTACCATTTTTAATTGCTATTACATAAAAAATTATAAATTACCATTAGGATTGATTAGCGATTTTTTTTAAGGTAATCAAAAAAGAAATTTACCGGCAATTCCCAACGATTTAAAGTTATTATTCATTCTTCAAGTTTTTCAATCAAATATTTTTCAATTTTGAATGATACATTTCTTTAAATCTTTACGTAAAAATCAGACAATTTTAGGGAATTATATTGCAAACTAAAAATTAAAAATGAAGAATACAAAAGAAGATTACTATATACGATTCCAACGTTTAAAATAAAAAGATATTAAGCCTTACCATTGGAAATTATTTTTTAAAGTTAAGTGTAAAATGTTCAATATTTTTGAACATTTGAAAAGAACAAATAATTTAATTTTCAATGCCTAATTCTAAAATCTTCTTATTTTTAAGGCTTCAACTCGATAAACTATTGCCTTAATTATGCATTGATTTGAAATTATTCTTGAGGCATTTAATCAACATTTTTGTTATTACAAAATGCAACTATCAATTGTTTTAATTTCATATTTGACGATTTTAAAGAATTTAAAAAAACCAGACAATTTGTGCGTTCAAAATTAAAACCAAATAATTAAGACTATTTGAATATAAAATTAACATATTTCAAACTGATTATCAAGTCGTTAAATAGAAAATTATAGAATTCTGACAGATTTAATCGTAAAATTGTCCAGAGATTTTTAAACATTTGAATTTGAAACTACAACATTGTAAAATTTCCAATTGAAAACCTCTACAAATTAAGAAATTTTAATCCAAATATTTTGGCTAAGCATACAAAATTTAGTGTAAAAGCATCAAAAATAAAACTTTTTTCAGAATTGCGCAAATGCGCATTCAAAACTATGATGTTTAATTGAAATCATAGAGATTTTAAAGACGACAAATATATTATCAAGATATAAGTAATTAATTAATAATTTTGAAAAATCACTGTCATTTTCAACAACAAAATTCAAAAATGTGAAATATTGTGAACCTTTAAAGCTTGATTGTTCTTAAAACTTTGAAAATTATATCTTTCTAATTGGCCAAAAGAATGTAATGTTTTAGGTTAGACAACTGAATTATTGAGAAATGAATGATTAGAATTTAAAAGTATTCGATATAAAATAATCTAAAAGTAAAAACCTTCAACAATAATTAACATTTTAATAAAGCGTTTAAGTTTAGCACACAAATCTTTGGATAGAAAACGCGTAAAAGTGCAAATCTGATTATTAAATTTTAATTTCTGTCTTATTATATATACAACTCAAATTTTTGGTTGAATCAGGCGAAACTGAATAATTTCAAAATTAATACAATTCATAATTAAATAAGTTCTAATGGTATAACTTTTATATCCTTTTTGATCATTTTTAAAATAATTTGTTAAAAATGGATGAAATCCAATGCTAAAAATATAAAATAAAAAAATTTTTAACTTTAGTTATAAAATAATTTTTATGAGTTTCAAATTCAAGTTTTCCAAATTGTATATATATAATTAATTAAATTTGTATTGACTGGAGAAAAATTCTAGTCAGATAGTAAAGAGAAAAATATAAATATTAGAAATTATCAAAAAGTAATTATTCAAATCTAAAATCTGTAAAAATACGGATTGAGGATGATTTTGAAAAATTCTGACGTGAATGAATCTATTTTAAATCGGACAGGTTCTAAACTTCAAGTCGCCAACTTTCTCAGAGACGAAATTTTTACTTTTTTAACAGGAAATTAGGCGACAAATTCATATGTGCTAATTTTCATTTCGTATTCCGGTGGTGTTTACCGTCCTCTCGTACAATTTGTTGGAAAATTTAAAACAAAGTTTAAAATTATCAAAATGACGACAATTTGTTTCAAAATATAAAACTTCGATTCTAATAAAAAATTTACACTTATATTTTATAGGAGCCTTTATAGGAAAAACATTCTGTGAGTTTTGTTCAAGTTAAACCGTTTTTGTGGACAGGAGAATTTGTTTCTTAAACTTTAAATTATGTTTCTTTTTTTTCTTTTCATTTCTTAAAATCGATTTTTTTAGAAAGAAGCAAAGATAAAAACAAAATTGTGATCAACATTGGCACATCTAAAAAAGTTCTCCAAAAAACTCCTCTTCATCTTTTGGGGTATCATTTTCCTGAAAAAGCATATTTTTGTATTTGAAAGAAAAAAAATTTTCCACAAATTTACGAATATTTGAATTTTGACGTTTATTTATAAAGATAAAAGTTTTTTATTTCAGGCTAAACCATTTTTTTGGACAGGAGAATGTTTTTTCTTAAAATAAAATTGTCGCATTTTTCTCAAAAAGAAAGAAAGATAAAAAAATTATGATGAAAATTGGCGCATCTAGAAAAGTTCTCCAAAAAATTCCTCGTGTTCTTTTGCGATATCTGGCTTCGTTTAGGAGAAAATGTTAAAAATTCATTTTTCAGGAAAAAATCTACCGGTCTCAAAAATGGTTTAGCCCGCATGAAACCAGATATCGCAAAAGAGCAGGAGGAATTTTCTGGAGAACTTTTCTAGATGCGCCAACTTTTATCATAATTTTTTTATCTTTGTTTCTTTATGAGAAAAATGCGAAAATTTTATTTGTAGAAAAAACATTCTCCTGCCCAAAAAAAATGGTTTAACCTGAAATAAAAAACTTGTATCTTTATAAATAAACGTCAGAATGCAAATACTCGTAAATTTGTGGAATTTTTTTTTCTTCCAAATGAAAAAATATGCTTTTTTCCGCAAAATGTTCTTGTTTTTTTTTTTGTAATTGAAAAACGGAGTGTGTTTTTGCGCCTCAAACTGGCAACACCGGCAGCTCAGCGTACACAATAGTCAGATTGTTGCTGGTTTCAGGCGCAAAAGCATACTGTTTTCAATTACAAAAAAAGAGCAAGAATATTTTCCGGGAAAAGCTCTCTGTCCGAAACGGTATGATTGCCTTTAGATTATGTGGTAAAAATATATTACGTTCAACACTTCATTCTTTTAGACGTATAGCAGATCAAGCGAAACCGAGACTCGTTTGAAGCGCGTTAAAGTGTAGAACCTGTTTGATTTGAAATGGATTCGGTCTAGTATATTATACTATTGTGCACCTGAGCAACTGACACATAGCATTTTCATAGTTTGCGTGTTGTTACTTTTTCAATAAAACTTTCCACCTCATCACTGCAAATTTATTTATGTTAATCGAATTAATATCAATTTTGTGCTAACAATTCTTGCCCTTTCCTTTCAGGGGCATGAGGTTTCTTCCTACACACTTACGATCAACCACTCTTCCTATAATCAGCAACAAAGAGTGTCAAGATCTCTACGGTAACGAACTGAAAATTTTGCCTACACATATTTGTACTTATGACAGAAGTCACAAAAAAAGCTCTTGTGTCCTTGATGATGGTGGACCTTTAGCTGTGCTTGGTAAACAGGTTGGTGTTTTAACTCGGAGTGGAATGGCTTGGAATCCATCTGTTGAGCGTCCAGATGTTTTTGTAAACGTAGCTGACACTGAAATTAGGAAATGGATCTATTCCAATGCTCAATATGTATATTAGAAATTGGGTTTAAATTTAAATGGACCTAATAAGGCAAATAAAATGATAATCTTCTTTGAACTTTTTAATCTTATTTATTTGTATTCCTCAAGATCCCACCTATCCACCGAGACGCTCCTTATCACGTATTGTAAAAAATATAAATTTTGTATACGTTAGTAATATTGCATTTTCATTTTTTCTTACCTAATTCTTACAATAATTTAAGAATTGAGGCATGCGAATTATTTGAATTTCCCCGCGAGAAAAAATGTAGCTATATCTCAATTTAATTGACGAAAGAGAGCCTATCACCGAAAGCTTTTAACGACATATGTAAAGACGGGAGTGGGGTGAGATCTATTGCACGGTACCGAGGAATAAGACGTTCGGATGACGATTATTCATTCAATCATCTTCTTTCGGGTCATCGTGATCAAATCTGCACCACCCTTATGAAAATATATGACAGGAAAAAAATGACAGGCCTGTCATTTTTTCACTGTAGTTTTTTCGCGACCATAGGAAAACGACAAAGTATGGTCTCGCCACCCGCGTATAAAAAAAATTGAACCAATTACATGGACCGTATGTTGCGCGTTGCAAGACCATACTTTGTTGGATCATGGAATTGGGAGCACGCAGTGAACATGTTAAGGGAATGAGGAAAATTGAAAACAGTCCAAAATTGTTGCACGTGGTACTCAAGTTTCGCGCTTTGTTAGGATAAGAAAGCTTTAAAATGGCAAATCGAACACATTCCACAATTGATGTGTTGGAAGAGAATTCGGAATTGGACACAGGTTACAAAAAGGTGTTTCATCATGAAAATTTCCATAATAGTTTTCTTTTGCTAATGATTTTTCAAGCTTTACTGGTAAGTTCAAATAGTTCACTAATAAATCTGCAAGTCCTCGATACTTTATAATGTTCAGACGATATTGTTATAAATTATGGCCAATTAGGGCCCGTCATTTTCGGCTATCGTTTTGCCTGTCATTTTCCTGTGGTCGCGAGAAAACTACAGGGAAAAAATGACAGGAAAAAAATGACAGGCCTGTCATTTTTTTCCTATCATACATTTTCGTAAGGGCACACTCTACGTACTCCGAGAGATTCGGAGTTTTCTTGACGAGCAATTTTTATCACTCTGAGCAAAAGCAATCCGGGAAATTAGCCACCTTGATGATTCTTCGACGCTATCGCCTATTCTAATCTGAGGCGCATCCGGATAATGGAATTTTTGTAATTCTGTAGTCGCTTCTACTTTCTTTTTGAAGACAAATTCCGAAATCGTTGGATTTCGTAGGTATTCAAATTTGCGATAAGTATCTTCAAATTTCCTGGATCATAAATCATTTGATCTTTTTTTGAACTTATGCTCGATTTGTGCTCACTGTGCTAATTTTATATTTATTTCAATTGAATCTCTCGAATTCTATTTACCGTGCGAATTTTATATTTATTTCAATTTAACATCTCGAATTTTATTTGCCATACGAATTTTATATTGATTTGAATCGATTCTATGAAAATATATTGCGGTGCGAATCTTATATTTTTGTATTTGCATTTGTTTGTTATTAATCGATAAATTCGAATTTTGATAAGAGTGCGGGTATGATTATGACTTTAAGGTGAACTGGTTGCTCGAAATGTCTCTATATGTCTATTTATTTCGATTTTGAATAGATCGATATTTTCATGCTGAGTTAAAACCTTTGACTCATCAATACTTGTTAACCTTACTCGCAATTTACAAATTTAATTTATTTTAGCTCTTCTCAACGTTATTTCATTGGTATTTCTGAATTTCAAATGTGATATATATATGCGTAAGTTTTATAAATAAATAATTATAGAGGTATCAGCTTACTAAGTACCGCAAGTAAAATATATTCAAAAATACTTATTCATAGGGTAATGGAAATTACAGAAGAAAAGATATGGGAAGTCCAAAGTGGATTTATGCCAGGAAGATCATGTACAGATCTCGGCAATGATCTTTTTAAGTTCCTCGTCGACTGATTGAGTCTGAGCCAACTCGAGAAGGCTGAAATCCGTGGGAAGTTGCATGGCATTAGCTTCCGGGACGTGCATTGTTTCGACTCTCGATAGCGTATCGGCGACGATGTTTTCTGAACCGGCGAGGTGTTCGATGTTAGTAGAGAATTGCGATATAAAGGAGACCTGGCGCTGCTGACGGAAAGATGTCTGATCAGCGCGTTGGGTGAAGACATAAATGAGAGGCTTGTGGTCGGTAACTATAGTGAAGGTTTGTCCTTCAAGGAAATAGCGAAAATAGCGAATAGCTTCATAGATAGCTGTAAGTTCGCGATCGTAAGCGCTATAGATACGTTGTGCCGCGTTAAATTTTTTTGAGAAAAATGCCAGGGGTTTCCAATCGCCGTCTACCTGCTGTTCTAAAGACGCACCCATTCCGAAATCGGAGGCATCGGTGACTAGTCGGGTCAGCGCCTTGTGGAATGGATGAACGAGTAATGTCGCGCTCGCTAGCTCGCCTTTTATGCGTTCGAAGGCGGCTTCGGATTCTGAATTCCAGATGATTTCGCGTTTGTCATTCCTACGAGATTCACCGAGGTATTGGCTTAGCGGAGCTTGTATCTCTGCGGCGTGTGGAATATGCTTGCGATAAAAGTTTATCATGCCGAGAAATCTACGCAATTCGACTATGGTTTTTGGTTTTGGGTATTCGATGATGGCTTTGACTTTATCCGGAGTTGGAGAAGAGCCCTCGCCATTGATACTGTAACCCAGGAATTCCAATTCTGGTTTGCCGAAAACGCATTTATTTAAGTTAACGCGAAGGGAGTATTGTTTCAGGCGTTCGAAGACTGTACGAAGATGTCCCTCATGTTCCTCGGAACTCGAGGAAGCGATGAGGATGTCATCGATGTAGGCGAACACGAATTCTAAATCCCCAAGAGCCTGGTTAACATAACGTTGGAAGGATTGTCCGGCGTTGCGTAAGCCGAAGGTCATGACTGGATATTCAAACAGACCGAAAGGTGTAATCACGGCAGTTTTTTGAATATCCTGGGGAGCGACTGGGATTTGGTGGTAAGCCATGTGCAAGTCTATTTTAGAAAATACTCGCTTGTCGCGGAGTGTGGCTGTGAAATCTGACAAATGAGGCACGGGGTATCGATCTGGGATTGTTACCGAATTCAATCTACGAAAATCGCCACAGATGCGCCATTCGCCATTTTTCTTTTTTATCATGTGGATCGGAGCGGCCCACGGGCTACTAGAAGGCCTGCATATACCGTCAGTAACCATTTGCGTGAAAATACGTTTAGCGGCGATCAATTTATCCGGGTGCAGTCGTCTAGGACGTTCTGCGATGGGAGGACCGTTAGTCAGAATATGGTGTTTTACATTTCCCACTAAAGTTAAATTGGTTTGGCAAACCGCAGTCAATTCTGGGAAGTCCGCTAAGATCTTATGGTAAGCTTCAGAGCGGTCCAGACAACTCAAGCCGAAAATGGTAACTTTTTGAATAAAACCTTTCGTGCAAAGACCAGTGGACACGTCGACTAGTTTGGATTCGTGAAGGAATGGTACTAAATGGAAATGCGAGAGCAGGTCTGCCCCGATTATCGGGTGAGGTACCGCGGCTAAACAAAAATTCCAATTGAGGTTCCTACGTAATCCGAAATCTAGATTGATTCTTTTTTTTCCAAAGGTTAAAACTTTAGAATTATTAGCGGCGAATAAAAAGAGATCGCTCGGTTTTTGTTGAAGGGTTTGGGAGTTGGCAGGTAAGAGAGAAATATCTGATCCTGTATCGATGAGATAAATCAATCCTGAATTCCTATCGCGAATGTGGAGACGTCGTGAACTCTTGGCACCATTACCGATGGTCTCCGCTCGAAATGGTGGTTTTAGTTTTCCGAATCATTTTCTTTTGACCACGAACATGGCTCTCTGCACTTGCGTGCTTTTTTGGCAAAACGCCTGTGGTAATAGCAAGGGCCCTCGACGGAGCCGTCCCGTGAGGGCGTTTCGCGGTTTCGCGATGCGGATCTAGAACGTGGTTTATGAGGTTGTTTCGGAGTTTGATTACTTTGTTTTATTAGAATCGCGAGTTGTTTGGAGATCTGTGATAACGCGGTCGCGATCGGATCCGTAGGTATCGGGATAGTGTGAGTGATTGGCTGAACAGGCTTCTGGATGGCGGAAACTTGAAAATGTGAAGGTCCGGCGGCTTCTGTAACCTTGTCGGCGAGAGTGCCTAGACTTGATAGATCCTCTACGTTGGACATTGCTAGAATGGCTTTTACGTTTGGTGGGATTTGCTCGAGAAATACGCTTTTAATTACTGCGTCGTTGCAGCTCCCATCGTTTAGGGCTCGTAGTCTAGACAATAATAATGATGGTTTGCCCTCCGATAGAACCTCACCCTTCAAGAGCTGGCGCAAACGCGATTCCGCGGAAACTGAGAAACTAGATGTCAATCTATTTTTAATTTGATCGTACACATCGACGGGCGTGGGATTGGCTACGGCGATGTCTTTGATATGGGGGATTAGATCTGGATCTAAGCTAGCGATCAGATGCTGAGCTTTGGTAGACTGAGCTGTTATTCCACTTTTTGCAGAAGAAGCTTCGATGATAATAAAGAAGGAGACTGGGTCGTCGCGGTAGAATTTTGGAATTTTAGCTGAAAGTGCGTCTACATGCCGACTGCTGAGGTGGACGACCTGAGTCGCCAACTGGGAGATAATGTCCTGCGCGGGGGTCTCGTCTCCTGGGGGCATGATTACCAAAATAAAAAAAAATCACAGATACGGAGAGGTAAAATAACCGGCGATATAAAAGAATCACAGGTGCGGAGGAGTGAGAACGACCGGTAACATAAAAGAATGCATGTACGAAGAAGTAAAACCTATGTTCATGCGAGAATAGAACAGGCAGGAATAATCGTAACTTTTTTTTTTTACCTTTAAGTTTGAATTATTATTACCGCTACGGAGTCAGAAATCTCTCGATCGGCCAGCCATATGAGGATCTGAAGGTATCATTGAAAACCAGACCTCCTTGTACCCGACGAGGTGGATCATCCTTTAGTCTGCGATGACGCTGCGAAAAGTGGTCTTACAAAGTAAAATGTTCACAAAAATGTTTCGTAAATCTTTGGTTCATAATGAAATGTTGCATTTTTAAGAAACGATAAAGTGAATTTGAATTAAAAAATTCCTCGATGGAAGGTTACGGACGTGAGAAAGTTGCGCATAGGAAAGTTTCCGACGATTCATAATTATAATGAAATTGAACAGAGAAAAAAAGGAAATTTTCAGTATACAATTTAAATTAAAAGAAGTATGTCGAAATAGAAAAAATCCGGGCGTAAAAGGATTGCACACTATTAAGATTCCCGACAATTTATAGTATTGACAGAGTTTCCAATTCTTCGCGATACATAATTTTAATTCAAGAGGGTTTCGGAATACAAAATTCTGGACGTACGAAAGTTGTGCACTAAAGGATTTTCGAAAATTCATATTATGAACGGAGTTGCAAATTTTAAAAGTATAAAATTTCGATAAAAGGATTTTTTAAATGTGAATATGACGCAGAGTCGTTATTATCGGAGTTGATGCAATTTGAAAATGACGTTTTAGAGTTTGTCACGTACATCTGTGGTATGCGGATTTGCATTTTTTCAGAAAAAAAAGATACATACTTTTCGTAATATTGCAAATTGAATGGATATTACCAGGAGGTTCGACGGTCCAGTTGAAGATGCGTCGAAAGGTTGAGATATAGAAATAGCGTCCCTGGGCGGCGTGGCGTGCGTGGAGAGCGTTTTCTGGGTAGGCTCAATTCACCATCACCTGGTTGAGATTTTTTTTTTAAATTGTAGGTTGGTGGCTTGGCGATTTCCATGCGCGTGGAATCCGTAAGTTCACAAGAGCCATGTTAAGAAAAAACTCTCTGCTGCTTCGATGTGCGTCGGTGGAAGCTAGGCGTCGCTGACATGTTCGGCGTCCTTCGATAGTAGGTTGCGCAAGGTCACTTTTGTTTGACGAAATTGTCCTTTAGTTGTCGGGGTCACCAATTATGGAGAGGTTTAATGTGTCACAAGACGGCTCTATTTCCGACGTGGTTGAGGAGGAAGTCAAAGTCAGGATTAAACTCAACTAAGATTTATTCAATCGAGTGCCGTGCTCGCGCTCGAGGAGAGACGACTACACAGTGTGACAGCAGACCAAAGAGTGAGTGTACAAAGATGGACATAGCAAGGCGCGGAATACCGTTAGTTACAGGGATGTGAAACTCAGTATGAGAAGCGCTGGATATGCAGATCCCTACAGTTCCCACAACTGGTTTGTCATTGATCTAGATCTAGTATAATATAGTAAAATAATATCGACCGAAATAGAATGCACATATTATGGTAAAGTAGAACATCTGTAACTGGATTGGTAATGTAGAAAAAGCAAAATTACTGAAATACATTTTACGACGTGTAATGATAAAGTCAGTCGTAACAACTAAAGATAAGAACATAGATGCATAAATTAATAAAATTCATTTTGACAATTTGATCTATTATTGAAAGAATATATAATAGTGAAAATACGTGAGTATAAATAATTATATAATAATAATAATAATAATATAGTTAAATAATATTGACAGAAATAGAATGCACATATTATGGTAAAGTAGAACATCTGTAACTGGATTAGTAATGTAGAAAAAGAAAAATTACTGAAATACATTTTACGACGTATAATGATAAAGTCAGTCGTAACAACTGAAGATAAGAACATAGATGCATAAATTAATTAAATTCATTTTGATGATTGGATCTATTATTGAAAGAATATATAATAGTAAAAATACGTAAGTATAAATAATTATCGGTGATCGATAAAATTAGAAATCTACTTTTTTAGTTACATTAATTTTACGTTTAAAAAAGATGTCACCCTTCGACTTATAAAATGGCGACTACAACGACAGGTCCCACCATAAAACTACAATGGAGGTTACGAGTTTTCATCTATAGGAAAACTGCGATTGAAGTATGTGGTACAGCGGTTGTGGGAAGAAAATCTGATGATGCAAGGTAGAATGATGAAATTAAGGCAGCCCAAAAAGAAAAGAAAGAAGCGTACGAGAGAACGTTAAACATGACAGGTTTTAGCGATGAGGAGAGAAATTGACTTGAAAATGATTACAGACACAAAAAGAGGAAAGCTAAACGACTAGCCAATGAAAGTGAAGATAAAATCAGAACAGAAGAAGAGAAGAAATTACAAAATGACTTTCAAGGAACCATGAAACTAATATTTAAAGAGATGAACCAAAGTAAAAATACAGAGTTTTTCAGCATGAGAAACAGCGAAGGTGAAACGCTATATGATACAGACGGGATAACACGATTTTTAAGACTCTTTTAAGGAATTATTAGAAGGTGAAGATATATAGGACAACAGAGCTGTGAGATAGAAAATCATGCATTAGAAAACCCAATTGAAAAAATCTGTGTCACTGAGGTTAGAGATATAATTAAGAGTTTGAAAAATGGTATGGCTGCTGGTGTAGACAGCACTATTAGAAAAATCTGTACTAGATTTATTATACATGTAATGGAACCAAGAATGCACAACATAAAATTAAATTTAGTATACCAGCGTACAGTAAATTTAGTATATGCATATATTGAATGTAGTATGCACGTATATGAAATATAGTATACGCGAATAATAAATTCAGTATACATGTATACGAAATTTAGTATACGCATATACTAAATTCAGCATACGCGTTCCGTATGGGTTCCGTCTCCATCATCTGTAAACATGATCAGATGAAAAATTAAATTAAAGAACAAAGTCTTAATTTTTAAATAATCATATGGTTAAGCTACATTTACGTTAATAAATTAAACATACCTTTTAAAAAGAAGACTTCGCATATCCTCGCAGAAAGAAGCTGAACCTTTTAGCACTGCAAGGAATAGTGTAAATCTCAATGTTTTCCTGAATGTTCAATAACTTTCGTAATAATCAATATTTTGTAATGTTCTTGTGCTCATTTTAAAGCTATTTTCTAGTTTATAAATATATAAAACATATGACCATAAATTTTATATGAAAGTCTCTCAAAATATATATTTAGTGAATGTTTTTTTTTATTTGCATACGTATAAGATGTTTTCTCATTTTCCAAATTCAAGTTCTTGCACTCTGATGGAAATTTTTTTACGTTTATGCTCATAAGATGCTGCGATAGTGTAAAAAAAATAGCTTTAAGATGAGCACAAGAAAATTAAAAAATATTGATTATTACGGAAGTTATGAAACATTTAAGAAAACATAGAGATTTACACTATTCTTGCAATATCTACTTAAAAAATAGACAAATTAGCTTCATCCTGGGCTCATTTCATAGAGAATTTTGAGAGAATTTTACCCTTTAGAGAGAAAATTTTTAGTTCTGACATCATTTAAATTAAGAGAACTTTGTCAGTCATCAAAAAAGAGGTGTCCTTAAAATTTTGACCAGCAGTGTACATGTACGAATTTTCAACCAAGAAAAAGGAATTTTCTTCTCAAAAAGACGAATTTTCGATAAAATAGTTCAACTTTCTACCAAAAAGATGGCTTTTGATTAAATTGAATTTATTTAAACAAAAATAATTAAATTTTTTACAAAATGGTTGAATATTTAGCCAAATAGCTTCATTTTCAGCCAGATAGTCTAATTTTCAAACAAGAAAGATCAAATTTCAAAAAAGAACAGTTGCACTTTAAATCAGATAGTTAAATTTTCAAACAAACATGAATTTTTTAGGAGATGGTTGAATTTTCTACCCGAAAAGTTGGATTTCAAACAAAAAAAGGTTATTTTTAACCAATACAGACTAAATTTCCAGAAAAAAGTTAAATTTGTAACCAGAAAAGATGTTTTTTAAAAAAAAAAAAGAATTTTTAAGAAAAGAGTTAAATTTTTTACATAATTGTTGAATTTTGAACCAAGTAGCTTAATTTTCTAGCCAGATAGTCAAATTTTTAAATTAGATAGTCTAATTTTCAAATAAGAAAAATTTCATCCTAACCAAAAACAGTTGCACTTTGAATCAAATAATTTTTTCAGGCCAACAAAAATTGTTTAGAATATAATGGAATTTTCTACTCGTGAAGTTGGATTTCAAACAAAAAAGGTAAATTTCAACCAAAAAAGATGACTTTTTAATAAAATAAACAAATTTTATGAATATAATCCAAATTTTTACAGAATGGTTGACTTTTAACTAAAGATCTTAATTTCCAAACAGATAGTCGAATTTTCAAACAAAAAATATTAAACTTTAATAAAAAGCAGTTACACTTTAAACCAAATATTTGAATTTTCAACCCAATAAGATTTTTCTAGTAGATAGTTGAATTTTCTACCCGGAACGTTAAATTTCAAAGAAAAATGTAAATTTCAACCGAAAAAATGACTTTTTAACCACATAAATAATTTTTATTTCAATGATAAAATTTTTTTACAAAATGGATTTTTTTTTAACCAAATAGATTAATTTTCAACCCGATAGTCAAATTTTCAAACAAGAAACATAAAATTTCAACTAAAAGCAGTTGCACTTTAAATCAAATAATTTTTTTTCAAGCCAAAAGGATTTTTTTGAAAATATTTGAATTTTATATTCGGAAAGTTGAATTTCTAACAAAAAAATGCAAATTTCAACAAAAACTGACTCATTAACAAAACAAAATGAATTTTTTTTTAAATCCATTTTTTACGAAATATTTTATTTTTTAGCAAAATTTCGTAATTTTCAACAACATAGTCGAATTTTCAACGAGATAGTCTAATTTTCAAACAAGAAAGATCAAATTTCAACCAAAAACAGTTGCACCTTAATTCAAATAGTTAAATTTTCAAACAAACATGAATTTTTAAGGAGATAGTTGAATTTTCTACCCGAAAAGTTAAATTTCAAACAACAAAGTTAAATTTTAACAACAAAAAATGACTTTTTAACAAAATAAATAAATTTCAAACAAATATTTGAATTTTTAACAAAATGGTTTAAATTTGTAGCATATAACTTAATTTTCATCCAAATGGTCGAATTTTTAAACAAAAAAGATTAAACTTGGATAAAAAACAGTTACACTTTAAATCAAATAGTGGAATTTTCAAGCCAACAAGAATCTTTTAGAAGATAGTTAAATTTTCAACCCAGATAGTTGAATTTCAAACAAAGTAGACAAATTTCAATAAAAAATGACTTTTTAACAAAATAAGTGAATTTTGTTTAAAAAACTTTTTTTACAAAATAGTTCATGTTTGACCAAATACCTTAATTTTTAACCACATAGTCGAATTTTCAACCAGATAGTCTAATTTTCAAACAAGAATTATTAAATTTCAAACAAAAACAGTTGCAGTTTAAATCAAATAGTTAAATTTTCATACAAACATGAATTTTTTGGGAGATATTTGAATTTTCCACCCGGAATGTTGGATTTCAAACAAAAAGGTAAATTTGAATAAAAAGATGACTTTTCAACAAAATTAATTAATTTTTTAAAAAATAATTCAATTTTTAACTAAATGGTTAAATTTTTAACCAAATAACTTAATTTTCAACCGAATGGTCGAATTTTCAAACAAAAAAGATCAAACCTCAACCAAAAATAGTTTTTCTGTAAACCAAGCAGTTGAATTTTCAAGCCAACAATTTTTTAATGGATAGTTGAATTTTCTACCCGGAAAGTTGAATTTTAAACAAAAAAGGTACATTTCCACCAAAAAATGACTTTTTAATCAAATACATTTTTTTTTAATAATTTAGTTTTTTACTAAATGGTTGAATTTTCAAGTAAAAGCCATTGTACTTTAAATCAAACAATTTTTTTTAACCAGCAAGAATTTTTTAGATTATAGTTGAATTTTCTACTCGGAAAGTTGAATTTTAAACAAAAAGGCAAATTTCAACAAAAAATTACTTTTTAACAAAATAAATTAATTGATTCAAAAATCCATTTTTCACCAAATAGTTCATTTTTAACCATATTTCTTAATTTACAACCATATAGTCGAATTTTCAACCAGATAGTCTAATTTTCAAACAAGAAAGATTAAATTTCAACCAAAAACAGTTGCACTTTGAATCAAATAATTTTCAAACAAAACATAAATTTTTTAGAAGGTAGCTGAAATTTTTACACGGAAAGTTAAATTTCAAACAAAAAAGTTAAATTTTAACGAAAAAAGATGAATTTTTAGCGAAATAAATGAATTTCAAAGAAATAATTCAATTTTTTAAAGAATGGTTAACTTTTCAACCAAATAACTTAATTTTCAACCAAATAGTCGAATTTTCAAACAAAAAAGATCAAACTTTAATAAAAAAAAAACCTTTATGCTTTCAATCAAATAGTGGAATTTTCAAGACAACAAGAATTTTGTAGAAAATAGTGCAATTTTCAGCCAGGAAAGATAAATTTCAAAATAAAAAGGTTGTTTTCAACCAATAAAGATGCCTTTTCAACAAATTAAATGCATTTTTTTAAAATAATTCAATTTTTTACAAAGTGATTGGATATTTTCAACGAAATAGCTTAATTCTTTCAAATCAAATAATTTATTCGAGCCAACAAGAATTTTTTAGAAAGTAGTTGAGGTTTCTACCCGAACAGTTAAATTTCAATCAAAAAAGGTAAACTCCAACCAAAAAAGATGACTTTTCAACAAATTAAATGAATTGAAAAAAAAATAATTCCATTTTTTACAAAATTGTTGAATTTTTAACCAAATAGCTGAATTTTCAACCAAACAGTTAAATTTTCAAGCCAACAAGAATTTATTTAGAAGATAGTTGGATTTTCTACCCAGAAAGTTCAATTTCAAACAAAAAAGTTAAATTTCAACCAAAAAACATGACTTTGTAACATAATGAATGAATTAAAAAAAAATAATTCCATTTTTCACAAAATGGTTTAATTTTTAACTAAATAGCTTAATTATTAACCAAATGATCGAATTTTCAAACAAAAAAGATCAAACTTCAACCAAAAGCAATTGACCTTCAAATAAAAGTATTGAATTTTTAAGCCAAAAATAATTTTTAACCAGATAGCTTAATTTTCAACCAGATAGTCAAATTTTCAACCAGATAGTCGAATTTTCAAACAAGAATGATTAAATTTCAACCAAAAACAGTTGCACCTTAAGTCGAAAAATGTTTTCAATCCAACCATAATTCTTTAGAAGATAGTTGATTTGTTAACCAGAAAAATCGAATTTCAAACAAAAAAGTTAATTTTCAACCAATAAAGACAAATTTTCAACAAAGAAAGATGAACTTTTTTCTCAAAAAGACAAAATTTCAAGAAAGCAGTTGAACTTTCGACCAGAAAAGATGACTTTTTGACAAAATAAATTAATTTGCAAAAAATCCATTTTTTATAAAATGATTTAATTTTTAACCAAACAGTTTCATTTTCAACCAGATAGTCGAATTTTCGAAAAAGAAAGATTAAATTTCAACCAAAAAATGGTTGCACCTTAAATCAAATAATTAAGTTTTCAAGCCAACAAGAATTTTTCGAAAGATAATTGAATTTTCTATTCGGAAAGTTGGATTTTAAAAAGAAAAAAGGTAAATTTCCAAACCAACAAAGATGCATTTTCAACCAACAAAGATGACTTTTTAACAAAATAAATGTTAAATTTTCAACCAAATAGCTGAATTTTCAGCCTACTATGATGAACTTTCAACCAAGAAAATTAATTTTTTACCAAAAAAGACAAATTGTCAACAAAATACAGAAATTTTCAACCGTAAATATGATTTTTCAACAGAAAAGATTATTTTTTTAAATAAAAAAAATGTTGTCAACATAATCTACGAATTTTCAACCAAATACTTTAATTTTTCACTCATAAAGAATAAATATTTGACCAAAAAATGAACTGTTAAGTTTTAAGGTGAAAAAATTAATTTTTATATTCAAAAAAGCGAGTTTAAAAAAAAATAGTTCATAATTTTCCACCAAAGAGGTTAATCTTGAAAGAATTAATTTTTAACAAAGTAATTTAACATTCAATAAAGACAATTGGTCAACGCTCAATTCATGGATAGTAGCGTACCTGGTTCAAATCCGAGTTGAGGCAGATTTTTCATTGTTCTTCAAAAATTATTTGTCTGAAGTAATCGTTTTAACATCGAAATTTTTATTAATCAGGAACATTTTTTATTTGACTTTCTATGACGGTGATACACTTCCGTATATCTATAATCGACTTAAAACTTTGTATATCTACGTATTTCCGATAGAAATACAAAACTCTATCAAATTTGAGTGAAAAAAAATTTAATTAAAAAAAATATTTAAAAGAAATGACATTACAAAGTTCTATAAAATTTAAGTTGCCACTACTCCCTCTTCCAATGTTTCCCCTCCCCAGGTTTTTCTTACTTTCAAAAAACACGAACAATATGGATATCCATGAAAATATAAAAATAAATGAAAATAATTGTTTAGAAAACAAGATTTAATTTTTAGTTTTCGATTCGATTCTTTTTTGCTTTCCCAATTTTTTCCTAGTATATTTTTATCAGTTAAAAAGCTCTCAGATATTATAATTATCTTTGTGACTCAGCTGAAGAAAGTAATTAAACAAACATAAAACTCATTTTTTCTCTTGGTTTTTCTAAAATTTACTGTGTTTACGCTTACGATTTCCCGGACCTTTAAAATTTATTTCTAATGTATGTTTACTAATAGAAAAGCCTCAACCACCTTAAAAAATGATTTCGTCATTCCTGTAGAATGTAGATAGTGTAGATTTTAAAATGGTTTTTTGATGGATTCATTAAACTTAAGTTATTACCTAGAGAATGTCAATTAAAAAGCTGTAACAATTCTGAGAGACGCTGAAGACCTCCAAAAACAAAACAAAACATTGATAAACACGAAAATATCAATAATATGGAAATAAGAATCTTTTAAGGTACTCCTATGTGAATAAATTTAAGAGGTATATCATTAATCCACGCCAAACTAATTAAACTTTGTCAGGGTCCTCAAACACTACTTTTCCACATAGTTTTATTTTCTATATAGAAAAAAAAAATATATATATACATATACATATACACTATATATGTATCCATGTACTCTACTTTTCGCATAGTGTCAATTTCGAATTCCATAATTTTGATTCTTTGGCCCACCCTAATGTTTAAGATTGAATTTTTTAATTTGAAAATTCAATTTCACAAATATAATGGAAGCAGCATAATTCTCTCACGTAAATGAATTTCACAAGTGAATCATCAATCCATGCCAAAATAATTGAACTTTGTCAGCGTCCTCAGACACTACTTTTCCACAAAGTTTTATTTTCGATATATACAATTTTGACTATTTGACCCACCCTAATGTTCAAAACTGAATTCTGAAATTTGAAAATTTAATTTCGCAAATGTAAAAGAAGCATTGTAATTCTCTCACGTGAATGAATTTCAAATGCGTATTTTCAATCCACGTTAATCTAATTAAACTTTGTCAGGGTCCTCAAACACTACTTTTTCACATAGTTTTATTTTTGATATGAAAAAAAAAATATATATATATACATACATATACACTATATATGTTTCCATGTATCCACTATATATGTATCCATGTATCCATATACACTACTTTTTGCAGAGTTTCAATTTCGAATTCCATAATTTTGATTTTTTGACCCACTCTAATGTTTAAGATTGAATTTTTTAATTTGAAAATTCAATTTCACAAATATAATGGAAGCAGTATAATTCTCTCACGTAAATGAATTTTACATGTGAATGATAAATCTATGCCAAACTAATTAAACTTTGTCAGGGTCCTCAGACATTACTTTTCCAAATAGTTTTATTTTGGATATCCATAATTTTGATTTCTTGACCCACCCTCATGTTCAAAATTGAATTCTGAAATTTGAACATTCAATTTCACAAATATAAAAGAAGCATTATAATTCTCTCACGTGAATGAATTTCACATGTGAATCATAAATCCATGCCAAACTAATTAAACTTTGCTTTTCCACATAGTTTTATTTTGGATATCCATAATTTTGATTTCTTGACCCACCCTCATGTTCAAAATTGAATTCTGAAATTTGAAATATATATATATATATATATATATGATGAATACAATAAAATAGTAATATTCAGACCTTCATTACTTACTTTTACGTTTAGAATACTTTCTCCAAAAAGTTGTCTGCACTCCTATGCCAAGAACTGTGCTAACCTTCTTGACATTTGCTCCTATCCTAGCATGAACTCGACGTGAATACGTCGCGGTAATGCTCACTATTCACTATTCCGCGAAATGTCTTCGTCGTTTTTTTTATTCTATTATATTGATTTTTATCTGGCAACTTGTATGATTTCAGGGAAATATTTAAAAAAAATATATATATATATATATTTTTCACGTCGTACGCCAACAAAATTCCAATTGGAATTCATACTATTGCGCAATATACTCGAGTGATTACCCGCGCACTGCACCTTTCCGCTACGCTGATGGTGTTTTTCAGCCAAGTGTCGCAACCGTCTCTTGCCCATTGAGCTGAGAAGCGGTGTGAGCCAGCAGTTCTAGGAAAGACTAAACCGCGAGTTACTACACCGAGAGTCGGGTGCATTTACCTGTATTATTATTGTTAGTACTTATTGATTTCAAATAGACCCGCGCTTTTCGGCATATGCACATTTGAAAAAGTTGCTTACATGAGGGCGCATCGATACAAGGCCGGTGCAGTCAATGAACGTCACTTGACAAAAATAACCTAAAGGTCACGGTAGAGGTAGGGACCCCTCTAGCCTTCAAATAATTGGTCGTATACGTTTCAAGGCCGTTAAAATAGGTGGAAGTTTACTGTACGTACTTTTTTTTCTTGGGTACAGAACAGATCCTATGGAAATCTTTGTCTGGACATTACAATGAGTTCATATTATTTTTAATGCAGTTTTTGAAAGACTTTTTTCTTAGTTATACAATTTATCGTAAAAATTGTTGAATTTTGAAATAATGTCATGTTTTAGGCTAGGTTGCACGCATCTACAATCATCATATTCCTATTTTTCACTTCCTGATACAAAAATATCAATATATTATTAAAAAATCCCGAGGGCCCTGAATAGTTAATAAGCATAATTTTTATAGTATTTAATTTGTTTAATTTGATCCATAATTTCTCCCGGGAAATACGGCATTTCACTTTCTGCAATAATATAAAAGAACTTTCAATTAAAAAGTTAGCCTAGTGCGTAATCTTTCGTCTCAGTACTTTTTATACGCCCCCTTCGAATATTTTTCATATTCATTTTCGATTTTCTTCTTTGTGAAATGTCAAGGCTTCACACTTATAGTCCAATATAGAGTACACTTCACGTTAAAAATTGACCTAGTGCAAATTTCCAAGAAGTTCACTATAGCAAGCAAAACAATTAAAACCTCTTTGATCCATAATCACCCGGTTTGATCCATAATTACCCCGGTTGATAGTAGGTTTAAAGTTTGAAATTCGTTGAAACTTAAATTGGATTATAAAAATGGAAAATAAACTCCAATTTGAAAGCCTTAGGTTTTCAAGGATTATTTTTCTATTCTTGTAAATAATTCAAATTAGAATTCATTTAGTCTCATTTACAAGAGGAAGAAACTGTAACTTGCAAATTTAATAAAGGAAGACAAGAAAGTACTTTCGAGAACTTTGGGAGCTCTATTGAACCGCAAAAGGTGCCCCCCCCCCCCAATATGGACCTGTGAGGCAGAAAAGTGTATTAAGCATATTCTATTTTTTAAAAACTGTCGTCTTTATCGGGCTCTAATCAATCGTGAAAAGAACAGGCCGTTAACGACTTCGGAGAAAAAATGATCAGAAATCTATTTTGAGCGTCTCATTGAGAAAATTAGGGTTGTGGCATTTATGCCCTTCAATTTTATATTTCACCCATTTTCAAAACGAACCGGATCATCATATTCTAAAAGGATTTGAGTCAGGTCGCATACATTTATTTGAATCAATAAAACAAATGTCCCAAATTTCACTTACGTCCTTATGCTGTAGGGTAAGAGCACCAGTAGTTGGCACTGGCACCAGTTGACGGTCCGCCATTTGTAAATTTTGAAAAAAATGTCGTCTTAATATATTTTTTCAACATGGTCTGAAGATCATAATTGTACAGAGCCAAGGAAGTGCGATGAAATATAAAAAAATTACCTGCATTTAAAATTTGACGGTACTTTTCCCCATGTCAATTGTATGAGAAACTTTGAATATTTTAGGACACATGTTAGTATTAACCAATTTCGGTCTAATTTGAAGGAGATAACTTTTTTGGTCATTCCAACAAAATAGGGGGGTGAGACTAAGAAGAATCCAGAATTGAAAAATAAGGACCACCCTACTGTACACATTAACTGTACACATTAAAGTGTACACGCAAAAACTCTGCACATTCAACTCTACACGCTATTCTCGAAAATTTTCAAGCTCGAACATTAAAGTCTACACGTTGAACTCTTTACGTTAAACTCTGCATATTTAACTCTATACGATATATACTGTCAAGATATAAATAGTCCTGATAAAATGGCCTACAAATTAAACTGTACGGAGAAAAATGGATGGTCAAAGTTAGAGAATCAAAATTTAGAGAGCCAATCTGTTCTTCTAGATGGTCTAAAGAGTCTTTCAGAATTTTTTCGACATAGTCAGAGAGATTCTCATTTTATGGCCAGTTTGACTGTTATAAGAAAGTCAGACTCACTATCAGGGATAATATGGGTATCCTTTCGGGATGGTTAATAAGATCATCTTGTTTTTACTCATTTCGATCATTCACGCAAAAGCAAATGACCCATCGCGGAGGGCCAACCTGATTAGTTACCGTTGGCGTGTTTATTTAAAATGAATATATGTTTAAGACGAAATTTCATAGCAAATAATAAATGTAAAGTGCATCAAAGTATTAGGAATGATTGTAAATTCATATTTAGGATAAAAAAGATATTCTTTTCTTTAGAATTAAAATCGATAATTTATTTTTAGGGAAAGAATCTAAGAAATAATTTAAATTTTACTTTACAAGTCCTTCTTGTGATCGAAGAATTATTTTTAATAACTTTACTCTTATTATTTGCTGTATAAAATTTCTTTTCACATTTAATCCTTTCAAATAAGCGCTCCAACCTTAACCAATCCGATTGTCGACGCGATGAATGCAGTGTTAAAGGATACGAGAGTTGGGAGGAACACCGTGGTTCAGAGAAATTTCGGAGTGAGTGAATGCCATTGAGCCGTTCTGCGTCACATTTGCGGTTTATCAAACTTAGAAATATTTTAAACAAGTTTAAACTGCTTTTTGATATTTCGAACATGCTGGAAAAGTGAAGTTTATAAGAGAGAATATGATAGAAAGTGGATTAGGTTTATTCTTTTGAATTTCCAATGTCAAATTTGGTGCTTCTAAGGGATTAAGGATAAAGACGTAACTGGACGCTCAGCTATCAATTTTTTGTCACCTTGTCGTTTTAAACTGAAAACGTGCCAAAAATTTCAGCATTCATTGACGGTGCAGAAAGTAACGAGATGTGCGATATTGGTTTCTGAGTTCACTCCAATGTTTGAAATCTTACAATTCAGTGCAATACAGTGACGCCCCGCCGTGTCCTTAACCTTTCGTGCTCCAAATATATTTTGTCAATGTGCACTGTTTTTGCATATCAAATTATGTCTCTTGCACCTCGCCATCCACAAAGAATAAAAAATGTTTTCAGAATTTATGTATTTTATATAAATTTTCAGGTTTTATAGGTTCTATTTAACTTTATGATTTTCAGTCTCCTATAAGAGAGAGAATGGAATAAGTAGTAAAAGGACAACAAATATAGAAAATGTAGGATACTCAAATCAACCTCCTAAGATGGCCAGGCCGTCTGTCCGAGGAGATGAAGTCAACTATCTGAGATGATCAAATAGACCTTCTATGATGAGCGATTCGACCCTCTATAATACAGAGGGTTCAGAGAGAGTGTGGCAACCTACCTCCTTCTCGCTGTCTGGCTGTGTGCTATCCCTATTTTTCAAACAATTCAACTTATTTTCTTGTTTACGAGATATTCGTTGTTAAAAATAACAATAACAGTAAGTCCTCTTTGGAACGTTTCGGGGGCGTTCGAGCAACGCTCCATACTATTAGAGTACTGTCAACAACTGATAATTGAATATAAATTTCGATACGACAATCGGATTCAATTAATTTAAAGACTCAAATCATGCACAGCGAGCCCAATTTGAAATCCAAAAATTAAAATTCAAATCGACTCACGAAATCGATCAATATTTTGAAAAATGTTGAGTGCGGCAAGGAAATTTGATTTATCTCGCGCATGCGAGGTTACGAAACTCTAACCGCCGCACTGGTCACGGTCATTAGTGTACGCAGCGGCAATAGCTGACAGACAGGTTCAAATATTCTTATTAACTTAAATTTTCGAATTGTTTTCTGTGTGTCCCACATGTTTATTCTTTCTTGAAAAGAAACAGTCGTGTCCACGACCGTATCTTAGAAATCTATGTTTTCGTTAGGACGTATATAAATTTGCATTTCAAACATTATTTAACGTCGATTCCTATTGATTCCCGCAACACAGATTTTTCCTAAAAACCTAAAAATCAGAAAATTTCATGACGATTAAGAAAGCCTTTTTTACTTCCACACTTCAAATATTCAATTTTCTCAACTATCATTTTTAATTACTGTGTCTCCATTTTTCACTTGGTTCTATTTCTATATTGACACTATAAAAAAACAACAGATTTACTCCAAAAACAACTGCACAAAATAATGTTTGCATGAAAACACTATGAGAAATTAGGTGTATCTGAAAATTTTTGTGATTTTAAACAAAAATCTTGGGAAAATTGCTATCAGTGTCTCTTGCGTCGCCATTTTGTTTCTTCGATTTCATTCATATTGATTATGGCAGGTATTCGATTGCACCGATCTCGATTGAACTAAAAACCATTTGAAACAAAGCAATTAAATGTGACTATATTTCCTGTGAGATCTACAAGAGTCATTATTATTGGTAGAGGTTGACGCTCACTAACGACATTTTTTTAAACTTATAATAAGATTCAATTCTTTTGGTTCAGTCGAGTATTAGTGCAATCGGATACTTATTATTGATTGGGTTTACTGATTGCATAACTGGGAGCGAGTGAGTGAGTGAGAAAGCGACAATCTTAGATCAAAATGGCGCTGGAGAAAAGCAGGGACGACGAGATGCTGTCAAGAGCTTTTCTTCAGATTCTTGATTGAAATCACACAAAATTTCAAATATTCCTAATTTTCCATAGTATTTTCCAGTGTTCTCCGTAAAACGTCGTTGTGCTCAGTTACTTTTTCATTAAACCTTTATTTTTGTTGTGAATGTGGAAATCGATCAACGTGACGCTTCTTATGGCTTTTCATCATTCAGTCCAGCTTAGTGCAATTTACATTTCATAGTGTATTATTTGTAATTGTACAAAAAAGGAATTTTATACAGGACTTATTATAGTAATTAAAAATGAGAGTTGGGCAAATGGAATAATCGAAATTTTAAATATTTAGATGTGATAATGTGCAGCAATAACGTGCGTAATGTACGAAAATTAAAAAGGGTTTCTGAGTTATAAAATTTCCCTATTTCTGGGGTTTTAGGAATCATCTTTGTTGGATTCAACAAGAATCAATAGGATTACCGCAATTTAAAATTCTTTGAAGATAAAAATAAATGATTACTACGAGAATATATATTTTTTTTAAATGCGATTCGGAAAGAAATTGGAAACATTCGGAAAGAATAAAGTGGGGAGTCATTCGGAAAGAAGGCGGAAACATTCAGATCGAGCTAACTAGCGGGACATTCAGAAATAATAAGAAAGAAGTCGGAGAGTCGGACATAGGACATAGAATTCGGAAAGGATCGGAACAGTAACTCTTTCCGAATTCTTTCCGAAACCTTTCTGAGTCTTTCCGACGCGGTCCTTCCTTATAAAATTCCTTTTTTGTATGGTAAAAGTTGTAACGCTACCTTTTTCCCAATCAAATATTTAATCAGGAGGCCTCTCTGAAGAGCGCACACGGACCCTAATCGGAATAAAACAACTCTTTTCAACAAACGATTTGAAAGATAAAAATGAATAGGTTTTTGGGCGCCAGTCCTTGCTTGGGAAATAGGCGAGCCAATTTAACAAAAGTGAGTGAGAAAATATAATGATACACGGAATCTATATTCCAAACGGTAAAGGGAAACTCACTGAACGCTAAACGTTTCAGGCTAAACGATAAACAAAAACTTCACAAACCTCAGTCAAAAAGGCACACATTAACTTAAAACAAGCGATAATCCAAAAAAAACAATAAAAAAAGGTATCCAAAGATAAGATAATCCGAAATATCAAAAAAAAAAGGCCAGAGGGTTTAAGAGAAAACAATAAAATCACGTAAAATATATAATAAATTCGAACGTAGGTAAGAGGGGTTTCGACAACATTAAATCGCAAGAAGGGGTTAAATTCGTGAAATAAACGCAAAATTGAAGGAGGGATCGCAATTAGACAAATTTAAAGGGTCAAACATAGAATAGATAACAAAATGCTAAAATAATTATACTTTTAAGGAAACTCATATTAAGAGAATTTATAATCCGCAAACGCAAGGGGGTTCTAACTCAACAGTCGGAAGATAAACATCATAAAACATGTAATATATGAATGCATTAAAATAGTGCAACGTGTAAAACCTTATAAATCGGTACATAATAACGCAACGGGATAGAGGGTTCTCATTTAACCAGAACAATTAAAGGGGTTCTTCTTCGGGCAGAGAGGTACATGGGTTCGCAAAAATAAATATTAACAGTTCTCAATAATATAAAGAGGGTGTGCTCATAAGTAAATGACAAAGGGGTCTCTAAAAAAAGAACGCAAAAGGGGTTCTTAAAATGGGTACTAAAGGGGGGTTCAAAGGTGAATATAACATGGGGTTCTTGATAATAGACATACGAGGGGTTTCTCAAACACCTACAAAAGGGGTTCCTGAAAGTAAGTACTCAGGGGGGTTCTCAGAGATAGGTATGAAAAGGTGTCTCAGAAATAGATATACACAAAGAGGGTTCTCAGAAATAAGCACAAGTGGGGTTTTCTAAAATAAACGAAAAGGGTTCTTAAAGATGGGCACGGAAAGGGGTTCTCGCAATTTCAAAAGGAGGGTTCTCAAAAATAAATGCCAAAAGGATTTCTAAAATAGAAATAGAAAGTGGGGATATTGAAATAAAAGGGTTATAAGATAGGTGATTCCAAATGGAGGTTCATCATAAGGTATCGCAAACGGTCCGCTAGAAGAGTCTCACTGAATCGAGAATTTTTCAGTGGGGGGGGGGGGATTCAAGATTAACGACATAATTAGAAGCATTATTAAAGATTGGAACTAAAAATGGGGCATGAAGGGATCGCAACAAAGTTAAAATCGAATGACCAAAATATCACGGCACATATTAATATTTGGTACTTCAACACTAAAACAGGGCAAAAGGGATCGCAAACATAGACAAAGTTAAGAAAGCAAAAATATCATGGAATGTATTAATATTGGCAACTCGACACTAAAAGGGAGGGCAAAGGGATCGCAAAAATAGGGAAAATCGAGAAAACAAAAATATCATAACATATTAAAATTGACAATTCGGCACTAAAAGGGGGGAAGGATCGCAAACGTAGGCAAAATCGAAAATGTAAAAAAAAATATCACAACATACTAAAATTGGCATTTCGGCGCAAAAAGGGGAGGAGGATCGCAAGCATAGGGAAAATTCGAAAATATAAAAACATTACAACATACTAAAATTGGCAATTTGGCACTACAGATTATTTAAAGTTTACAGGCACATGTTATTATATATTAAGAACCAGATAAAAATGAGAGAAGTCTATAAAATCAAATGGAGATGATTTAGCCAAGGAGATTTTAATTTATGTACAATAATGAGATGAAATAACAAATTCACTTGGCTAAATCATTCAGAAAACAGGATCCTACCTTATTATTCTGACGGGCAACGCAGCACCTCGTGTTCACTCGTCGAATGTACAGACGCTAAGAAGGAATTTTTGGCGCTTGCCGGTATACTAAAGGAACGTGACGGATCACATAGTCAAGGTGAAGGGCTGGCGCGCGCGAACTTAATTTCTCTAATTCGCAACGGTCGGGAAAAAGATAGCCGATGAGGTCCGCTTCTTATTCGTTCATCCTATCATCCTTCCTTTTCTTGGCTAGTCCTTATCAGCCGTCGCTGAGAGAGGGGCAAGAATCGTACCATTCATGCTTTCAGGTCCCGCTGTATCCTGGTGTCGAGGTGGAGAACGAGGATCCCCTTTCTCCGTACTGCAAGTGTGGAGTGGGCTCTCCGATGCTCGTGATAAAAAATGAAAACACAAAAACGGCATAAAAAGCCAAGAAATGTCTGTTCTCCATAGAAATATTTGTAGCGATAATTATTTTCAGGCGAAGTTACCTATTCTTTCTTAGAATCTTGTAGTAGCCGCCTTGGCCAATCCTCACCAAAACGTGCCTTGGATCTCAGACGGCCAAAAGAAATAATCTATTATATTCTTAGGGGTAGAATCATCTATTCTACCCTGGATGTCAGAAGGATAAGCGATAACAAAAATAATCCATACGATCCTTGATGGTAGAATCATCTATTCCACCTTGTATGTCAGAAGGATTAGCGATAAAAAATCCAGAAATTTATATGGGGACCGTGAATGCGAAGATCTGATGAAGGTGAAGGCGGCGATGGATCTCGTCGATCGTTGCGTAGGTGGCGGGAATCTTCTTGGCTCTCACTCGAGACCGCGGAATTAAGAAATTAAATAACAAAAGAAATTGAAACAGCCCTATATTCTTAAAATTACAATTACACAAATATGTATTAGAATAACCAAATAATAAGCTAAAACATGAAATAAAATAGAATAAAAAAAAACATAACAAGGAGAGGAGTGCCGAATTTTCTTACTCTCGGTGTGAACACGAGAGCAATTTCTTAGGTGTAATTTACAAAAACTCATATATAATGTGAATATATTTATTTGATTTGAATACTATAAAAAGAAGTAAGCTCTGAAAATGACAGTGACATGTATTGACATGCACAAGGCCCCCGATTCATAAGCGACGTTCCTCTCTCTTCCTTCTCTTTCCAATTGCCGTTCGCGTTTCCCCCCACGGAGTCACGCATCTGCATGCTGCTGCCACCTATCTTGGCGGGAATTCTAAATTTGAATAAAAAAATGCGAGTTGCGATTTTCCATCTTTAATTTATTTATTGATAATTCTGAATTATTCGCTAATACAATAATATTACCGTCATTTATATAAATAATGAATTTCTTTTGGAATAATAAATGTGGTCTCGGAAGAGGAAAAGTGTATAAATAATAAAAGGGTGCCGCTGTAAACTCGCCCTTGTTTAATATTTACTAAAGAAATTTATTTTCATACTTTAAGAGTTGATCATAATCTTGAAATTTTGCTTAACATTATTTACAGAATTATTTACAAATCTTGCCTCGACGTGAATTATAATAATTCTGCCAAACAAGTTAAAAAGATACTTATGTCACATTTTAGACGAAAATGAGATTTTCACATCAATCGATTTGAAAAAGAAAATTGCATCTATCTAGGCAAACGAGAATTCTGAGAAAAATAGATTTGATTAAATAACAAGTTTTTTTGCGACTGAAATTTGTACTTCGTGTTAGAGACTGAAATGGTTCAAAATATCCCCGCACTTCAATTATAATAAGAGGCAAGGAGAGACGGAAAGTTAATACTAGAAATGTGATAAAGGGAGATAACGGGCAGAGCTCGATATAGCTACAAATTTATAAATATAGGTCAACAGGCCACTGAGGAAAATCAAAAATTGCGTGTGCAATATACAGGGCCTGAAGGTAGGGAGATCAGCGGTACCAAGAGGGGCTGGTGGCACTCTTGGGATAGCGGCGATCGAAAAATCACTTTTCGCTAGATAGACGATCAGAGCGGTCGTCTCGGGAAATCGCGAGCAGCCACGGGAGGGAAGTAGCATCCGTCGCAAGCACATGAGTCACTTACGCGTAGCCTTAGCTAGAAAGCATTCAGGAACAAACGAGGTTGTTTTTTTTTTATTGAAAACTCTTTTTATTGGAATCCTCTCAGTCTCACCAGTTTTTCTTAAGTTTGGCTAATCTCTCCTCAAGTCTGAGTATATAGGGACGTGTTTATCCAGGGGTAAAATTCTCTTTCTACCAGGCATGGACCTGGAAATTGAGAATGGATTCCTAAATTGGTAAACTCGATCCGATCTGCACAACACTTTGAGGAGGGAAAGGGAAAATTTAACTTCATTTGATACAGAAAAACGACCAATTCGAACCAAATTGAGCTTTCAACCAAGCTTTCGACTTGGAAATCGCACAATTTGAACTCTGAAGGCCGGAGTAACTGTAAGATATCAAATCAAGTCATATCCCGTTCCACGTTGTTGAGTCTGAATTCCCTATGGTCATGAAGCGAGCCAGTATGGGGATCTAGACTAGAACGCTGGTTTCTTAAAACCAAGCATAAGTAGCATTAAATAAAAAGAAATGTCTGCCTACTGCCAAACCCTATGTGAATTGATTTAAAGAATTGTAGCGCCTCTATGTGATAGGAGCTTAGGTGTAATTTTCTCTAGGCATTGCACCTAGACTTGAGAAAACGAAGTCTAAGTTAAGGTGAGAAAAAGACTGAGAGAAATAAAAGTATGTCCTGGAGGCTCGAGAAAATGAGAGGGAGATAGGGATAGGAGTCAATTTAATTCCAATGAGTCATAACCGAAGGAGACTAAATTTTATAGTCATCAGCCGATGTAGAGTTGAGACCCACCCAAAGTTATATTTGTGAGGAGTTTTTGATCAATAATTATTTTATTTTCTGAGACTCACGCGTGAAAAACAGCAGTCAATTTCGTCCAGGGGAAAGAGGGGTTATCATCCCGGTTCCAGGGGTATCCTTAATGGTAAAACAGAACAATGGGCTGGCAAGGGCAAGTTTTAACGTTCTGCCCAGACTTAAACCAATTTGTGTAATTGGACTCGAGCTGCTGGATAGAGTCCATTAAAGGCAAACTAGATATAGTTCCTCGGCAATTCTCAATGTTGCCAGAAAAGTCCGAGTTGCTACAAACATATTAAATCATTCATAATAAGGAAAAACGCGTATTCGCGAAAGGTAACAACTCTCGGTTTAGGTTAAATCGTCAATTTGTGGATCTCAGCTCGACATGGAAACTGAAAATGTATATTCCATATAATATTAATAAATCAGATAAAATAATAATGTTACCCCCCCCCCCCAAATTAGGGAATGGCTCAGAAGAATTTCTTTTTTTTCTAATTATTTCCTAATTTAAAATGTGTAGTTGCAAGGCTAATGGGTGGTATCTTCCAGGTTAAGTTCTGCTGTGCGCGAGATTTTGATACGACTATGTTTGATTAGTATTCAAAAAGTTGATTCCCCTTTCTTTTTTATTGTTATTTTATTATTATTATTATTTTGTTCGTGGTCTTCGTCGTCTTTCTTCTCTTATTTGTTTTCTTCCATAATCAGTGAGTAAAAGTTTCCCCTTGTCGTTTGTCCAAATACGGAGTCCTCATTTTCTTCTTCTTACTCTGCCTCTGCGGTTGTGTCTTTTTTTATTACTTCCTGGTTGGTTTTATTTTGTTCTGCGTCTACGATGGTCTTTTTTTATGGTTGTTTTTTCTTTTGTCTTGTTCAACTTTTCAATTTTTCTTTTGCTTTTTGGAGTCGTAGGCGGTGTGCCCTTTTTAGCTGGTTACCCATGTCCTTGACGTATTGTTTCAATTTCTCTATTGAGTAGGTTTCCACCTTTTTTGGTGTTTCTTTTGGCCCTTCTGTTTCTTCCCTTTTTTTTCAATATTGTTTCGGCCTACTTGTTCTTTTATTCCGAACCTTGGAGTTTGAATCATTCTGTTTCTTGTTTCTGGCCTTCTCTTCGTTGTATTGGGTCCACCGTATTCAATGGTTTTAAAAATTTCGCTATTTTTAGTCGTCGTCATTGACTATAGCACTGATCCTCCTATCATTCTCTCGCACACTTGCATTCCCTGGTGTTTGAAGCGTTTTTGTTGCTGTCCATTCTTTTTTTTTTGAGCCCCGTTTCTGCACATTGTAAAAAAAATTGTTTACATTTGTTTTATGTTCGATTATCTCCAATTTGTTTATATTCGCTTATTTATTTATTTACCTGATTATTTATTGAGTAATTTTTTGTGATATTCATTATTTTTATATTATCATACCTTCTATGTTAGAAGTGAAACTGAGTACTTTAATTCTCCGTCTGTTTGCTGATGCTTGTTCCTAATCGTTCTTATTTTTGCAGGTTCGCGGTTGGAAATTACCTCTCCAGCTCTTGTCGATTCGAAAACCCTCAAGATATTACTTTGATAATAATTGTCCTCAGTGTTGCTACTTAATAATTGTGTTTCCTTATTTTGCCCAGGATTTCTGCCCCTATCTACTCGGAGGTGGCTTTTATTATCTTACTACGTCTACGTGTTTATTTTGTTCTGAAGTTTCGCTTTTATCTACCTCATCGGAATTTTCCTTACTACAATCTTACCTATATCACTCATTTTTCTTAGTCCTTATTCTACATTTTTCTTTTTTTCTTTGCTTTATTTATATTTTTAATAATTTTTTAATTTTAATTCTGGCTCTTTCGCTTCGCTTATGCTATTTTATAATCTATTCTTACGTATTTCGTCTGATTTAATCGTTTTTTATTTTTTTACCTACCTTTAACTATTTCATCTGGATTAATTTAATTTATTTTAGTTAGCTTAGTTAGTTTAGTTAGTTTAGTTAGTTTAGTTAGTTTAGTTTAGTTAGTTAATTTATTTTATTTTAGTTTAGTCGTAGCTGTTTTTGCCCAATCTAATCTTCTTACGTTCTTCTTGTTTCGTTTCTATTTTATTCGTCGTTGGCCTCCAATCTATGGGTGTATCTTTTCAAATCTTGAGTGTCATACATCTTCTCTCGGGTCCCACAGGATGAAGGTTCCTGGCATTACTTCCTTTTTTATTTCGAACGGCCCGTCGTAGATTTGTAGAAATTTCGCCAGTATTTTCTTTTGTTTGTCTGATTGGTTTAGCAGTTTTATGAGCACCTTTTCCCCTACTTTGAGCCGTTTATATATAGTGTGAAGTATTATATATAATATTCATTTGTTTTATACATTTTTTATATAAAATAAATGAATATTAAATATAATACTTCACACTACATATAAACTGTATCTAATATGTCCGCCTGGGCACCTGATGAAACATATATGCGTCATCAATTTTGAGGCGCATATCGCTCACACCTTATGACACTCACGTGCGTTACATATGCGTCGCATATCGCCTGCACATTTTGGTTTTTCATTAGCAATGCTATAAATTTATATTTATATCTCTATTATTATTATGAAATGAAAGAAAAATAATTAATTTTTTTTTAAATTGCATTTAAGAAACAGTACGTAAAATGCATATATGTACTTAAATATTCTTAACGTTCTCTGTATTTAGTTAATAATCTAGCCGCCACTTAATATGTGCACTGCGAGGTCTAGAATTAAGTTATTTTACTTTACATTCTCGAACAGTTGGTAGTTAATTGCTTAAACAAGTTTTTTTTAACAAATACAGAAAAAATAAACAAATTAATAAACAAATACATGGAGTACATGGAATTCAAGGAATTAAAAAAATTCACGGAATTCAAGAAAAATACGTCGTTCCCAACTCCATGAAAATCCTCAAAACAATAAATTTCCCACTTCCTACCCAGAAATAAATTGAAAATAAAAAATCTTCCCTCCCACTCAATAAAAATGTGGAAAAATGGCCTCTTCCAACTCTGAAAAAATTTAAACCAAAATTTCCTCCCTTCCAACTCGCTAAAAATGTTAAAAATAAAAAATTATCATTTTGTCCAATTTATGAAATATTGAAAAGCAAAATTTCCTTCCAAGGCACTGAAAATCTTTTTAAAAAGTCCCTCTTCCAATTCAAAACAAAAATAAATAACTAAAATTTCAACCCTTCAACTCAATACAAATTATAAAAACAAAAAATGTTTCTTCCAATTCAGAAAAAATTAAAAACGAAAATTTCCTCCCGTGCAACACAATTAAAATGTTTGAAATTATCCGTTAGTCCAATTCACAAAATATTAAGAAGCATACTTTCCTCCTTTCCAACTCGATACAAATCTTTAAAATAAAAAATTCCCTCTTCCAATTCAGAAAAAATTAAAAACTGATATTTTCTCGTTTTAAGCCCAATAAAAATGCAAAATTTTCACGCCTTCAAAAAAAAAAAAAAAGGAAAAAGTCCCTTTTCCAGTTGGGGAAAAATTAAATACCAAAATTTCTTCCCTTTCTTTTAAAATTAGAATTGTGAAATTCAAACGTTTTTTCAATGCATAAATCCTTTTAAGCTGAAATATTTTAATTTTCAGTCGTTTAAAATTAAAAATCATTTAATAATTTATTTAAAGCTTAAATAGTTTAGTTTAAAATCGATCAAATAAACATTGTACATTTGTTATGTTAAGATTTAAAAATATAATTTAAGACTGCTAATGCCGAATATTAATATGAAAATGTTGTCGAAAATGTTCTTTAATTTTTGCAGACCATTTTTCAATGTAATGTTATTGTGCAAAAACTAAACCAAATTTAAAATTAAAAATTAAAAGTGAGAATATCTGTGATATTAGCATCGACCGCGGTCTCATTCAAAATAGATTCGGATTCACAAAGTTATGAAAACAGGGATCACAGCCCAAAAAAAGCTCAAAAAAGAGAAATAGGGGATTTTTTTTCACGAAAAAGGGCAAGAATAAGGGAAAAATTAAAAATTTATGTTTACAGTTAGAAAAGAAGAAACAATATTTTTATAATATTTCGTATAGTTTTTAAATTCAATCACAGCGATGTAAAAAAGCCTGAGAAAACATTAACATTTTGAAACAAATCAAGAATATTTCCTCTTCTGAAGTTCACGTCCATGCATTTTTATTTTATAAATTATAATATTAAAACAAACTATTTGAAAATCCATATACGCAATTTTTTTAAATATTGACAGTTCTACAACTTTTTGAAGTGAAATCTCTCAAAATTCTTTAGAATTTTTTAAAATAACTTAAAATCTTTAGAATCATTTGAAAATTGTGAAATTCCTCCATATTCAATTGAAACTGTAGAAATCAGTAGAAATCCCTTGAAATAAAATTTAATTTATTTGCTAAAGTTCCCTAGAAATTTGTTAAAATCCCTTCATATAATAAAAATCAATTAAAACAAGTAGAAAGTACTTAAAATTCCTTGGATATAAATTACATTTAATTTCTCAAGAAAAAAAAAAAAAAAAACGTTTAGAAAAATGCATGTACGCAGAGCGCGTTGAAATCCCTGGATTTTTATTTTCTAATATTAAAAACATAAAGTATTTAAAAATCGACAAAAACAATTACTTAAATATTAAGGGTTCTAAATTTTTGCAACCGAAATCTCTTGAAACTTTTTGGATTCTTTGAAAATAACTTAAAATCCTTTGATTTTTTCTATGTCCTTCATATCCCTTATTGAAATTGTTGAAAATAGTAGAAATACCTTGAAAAAATTTATTTTATTTCCCAAAGTTTTTCAGAAATTCGTTTAACCTCTTCGAAATACTTACATGTGTAGAAATAATTTTAAATTCCAGACATGTAAATTAAATGAAATTTCTCTAAACGACCGTTTATATAAAATGCACACACGTAAAACGTCCCTGGATTTTCATTTTCTAATAATAAAAATATAAAATATTTTCAAATCAATGATATCAAATTTTTAAACATTAAGCATTCTGAAAATGTTTGAAACCAGTTAAATAATTTAAGAAATTATTAATTTTAGTTAGTAAGATATGTTTGAAAAAACTCTTACTTTCGTGATTTTAATATTTTCATGGATACTAATACATATTTTTTGCGTATCTGGAGATCTTAAATATTTTCATAAATATTCTTAGTCACATATTTTTAAATATTGATTAGTAATATTTTTTCAATCTTTTATTAAAAATTATTTATATTTAGAAAATTTACATGTATAATTGATAATTCAGACATTGTTGGATTTAAAACGTCTATAGAAATAGTTTAATATTACAAAACCAAATTCTTTAGTTTCAAAGTTCATTAATTTGTTTGGGGATGACTGAAAAATCCCGAAAAATAAAATTCCCAACACTGTGAATTTCCCGAAAAAAAATATTCGAAATATAAAATTCCCGAAATATAAAAATCCTGAATTGGGAAATTCCCGAAAAATAAAATTACCGAACAGTACCGAACAGTACCCTTAAAAAATGTCTTTAAAAATATTATTTGTTCATTTAAAAAACAATAATAGTATATTTATATCACACACCATTTTTTCATTGTTCAATGTATTTAAAATAAATTATTGCTATTTTAAATTTATACAATAATTAAAAAAAAACGTTAACAAAATTTCTTGGTGCAAAATACTTAAAAATTTTATTTTTAATTAATTAACAATACTTATAAAAAAATGATTTTGTAATTATTCAAATTCGGGAATTTTCTAGTGTAGAAAATTTTACAGTGTCGGATATTTTATAATTCGTAAATTTTCTGTCCGTAATTTTATTGTTCGGGAATTTTCAAATTAGGTAATATCATAAACTGTTTGGAAATTCTCCATTTCGGGATTTTTATATTTTGGCGATTTTATAATTTCGGGAATTTTCTACTTTGAATATTTTCCTCCTCGGAAATTTTACCCGATGTTTGTTTAAATATTACATGAAATGTACTACTTTATTATAGTTAATTTACAAAATATTTAATTTCTTATAGATTCAAGGAAAAACTATTTTAGCTTTAAATTTGAATTTAAATTCTAAATGGTTAAGTTTAAAATTATTCAAATTTGAAAAAGGTAAATTAATTATAATAGATAATTCTGTAAGTTGAAAAAAAAACTTTCACTATTCAGGGTAGCATATTCTAGTTTTGAATAAAATAATTTTGTAGGCATAAAACGAATTGTATTTTAAAATATCGTATCTTCCAAAAAAAGGACAAAAAGGGAAAGTTTTTCGAGAATAGGGGAAATATACATATATATTTTTTTTAAATTAAAAAATGTGAAAAATAAATTTTCAAGGTATTTCCGGATGAATTATTCATCAAAGTATAATTAAATTCGACTATTTGAATTTTGAATAAGATTCCATTAACCACGTTTTCTGGGCTTATTTGTCACATAGATGTATTAAATTATTTTATTTTTAGATCCAAATTTTATTTTTAATTTTCGACAGTAAGAAAAATGTAACATTTATGTGCATGATGAAACTCAGAAAAATTCAAAATCCATAATGTAATATTTTATTTAATAAAGACAGCCGCATACAACAGTATTTCAATTTATATTCGTCAAACAATTAAGTAACTTTAATGATAATTAATAGTCAAAATTGTATTTTTACCATAAATGAATAATAACCATTTTCCTATAATTTCATTGCATTATTTACATTTAAATAATAGTTTTAAAAATCAAAACTTACCACAAACGGCTAATTTTGGCTAGTTCTATTAAAAATTAAGGCTTTTCTTTATAGTACCTTGATCTTGTAATATGATAAATTTCACTTCAAAAGTTGACACTTTAGAGGAAAAACCTTTTTTGGATCATTATTCAAGTACTCAGTTGAAAGTGGAAATAATTTGTTAAACATTTTTTGTTGATGATTCATCATTTGAGTTGAGAACCGTCTTTTTTTTGTTCAAAAACTATTTATTTTGTTGAAAATTGTTTGTTGTTGTAAATTAATTTCGTAAGTGAAAATTTTAATATTCCATGATTGGTCTAACATTTATATTCTTCAGCTGAAAATTCAGATATTTCGTTGAAATTTTGTCTTTTGCGGTAGAATATTAATCTTCTTGGTGACTAATTCATATTTTTGGTTGAAAATTCATTCATCTGGAGGCAAATTTAACCATTAGGTTGAAAATTCCTTTGAAAATTCAAAATTTATTTAAAAATTAATGTATTTAGTAAAAAATCAATCTTTTTTGATAGAAAATTAATATTTTTGGTTGAAAATTCATTTCTTCGATTGAAAATTAGTTTTTAAAATTGAAAATTAATTTCTTTAAACCTAAAATTTAACTATTCCATTTTTTGTCCAAAATTGATCCTTTTTTTATAGACATTTAATCTTTTCGGTTGAAAATTTATCTTTTTGGTTCAAAATTTAACTATTTTGTTGAAAATTCATCTATCTTGTTGGAAATTTGCCTTTTTTTGGAAGAAAATTCATATTTTGGTTTGAAAATTCAACTATTGGATTAAAAATTCTTATTTTTTGTTGTTGATGATTCATTATTTTAGTTAAAAATTAATTATTTTGCTTCAAACTTTAACTATTTTTTCAAAAATTCTTTTTTTTGTGGTCGAAAATGAATGTTTGAAACTGAGAATTCATCTATTCCATGTTTGGTTTTGACATTTATCTTCTTCAATTGAAAATTTCTGTATTTTGTTGAAACTTTATCTTTTGTCATTGAATGTTAATCCTCTTGGTGACTAATTCATCTTTTTGGTTGAATATTTATTTCTTTGTTGGAAAATTTAACTGTTAGGTTAAAAATTCCTTTAAAAATTCAACAGTTACTTGAAAATTCATGTATTTTGTACAAAATCAATCTCTTTTTGGTAGAAAATTAATCTTTTTGGTTGAAAATTCATTTCTTCGATTTAAAATTAGTTTTACAAATTAAAAATTAATTTTTTTACCCTTGAATTTAACTATTCAATTTTTGTACATAATTTATCTTTTTTGATAGAAATTTAATTTTCTTGGTTGAAAATTCATCTATTTGGTTCAAAATTCAACTATTTTGTTGGAAATTCATCTATTTTGTTGAAAATTTGTCTTTTTTTGGAAGAAAATTCATATTTTGGGTTGAAAATTCAACTATTGGATTAAAATTCATTTTTTTGGGTGAAGATTCAATATTTTAGTTAAAAATTAATTACTCTGCTTCAAACTTTAACTATTTTGTCGAAAATTATTTTTTTGTTTGAAAATTAATTTTGTGAAATGAAAATTTAACCTTTTTGGTTGGAAATTCATTTCTCTTTTGGGAAATTTAACTATAAGGTTGAAAATGCTGTTGAAAATTAAAAATTTGATTGAAAATTCGTGTATTTTTAAAAAATTAATCTTTTTGGTTGCAAATTCATTTATTTATTTAAAAATTAGTTTTTTTTATTGAAAATTAATTTTTTAAACTGAAAATTTAACTGTTCCATTTTATATAGAAAAATTATATTTTTTGATAGACATTAAATCTTTTTGGTTGAAAATTCATCTGTTTGGTTAAAAATTAAAACATTTTGTTGAAAATGATCTATTTGGTTGAAACTTTTCTTTTTTTGGTAGAAAATTCATCTTTTTGGATGACAATTGAACTATTGGGTTAAAAATTCATGTTTAGTTCAACATTTATCTTCTTTAGTTAAAAATTCAGGTATTTGGTTGAAAATTTCTGTATTTTGTGGAAAATTTTGTGGTTAAGAATTTAACTATTAGTTTGAAAAATCCATTAAAAATTCAACATTTGGCTAAAAATGCATGTATTTGGTTAAAAATCTATTTTTTTGTAGAAATTTAATCTTCTTGGTTGAAAATGCATCTATTTTGTTGAAGATTTGTCTTTTTTTAGTAGAAAATTCATCTTTTGGGTTGAAAATTATTTTTTTTTTTTTGTTGAAGGTTCATTATTTTGTTTGAAAATTAATCTTTTTGCTTAAAAATTTAACTATTTTGTTAAAATTTCCCTTTTTTGTGGTTGAAAATGAATTATTTTTTGTTCAAAATTTACCTTTTTAAGTAAATTTTGGTTTTCACAAATAATTATTTCAATTAAAATAATGCAATGGAAATATTGAACAATGGTAATTTATCACCTTTTGCAAAAATACAACTTCTGATTACTATTACACAATAAAAGTTTTAATTCTGTTGAATATGCCTGGCTTTGTTTATATAATAAAATGTTACATTTTTGTCAGTTGTCAGATTTTCGTGACAACTTTTTTTTAGAGAAAAGATTGTTTAAATGCTAGATTTATTTAAATCTAAAATAATTAACTATAAAAAAACAATGATGAATTTTTGGCAAATTTTATTATAGATTAAATAGATATAAAACAATCTAAGCTATAGATCTGAATTATTATAATACATAAGTTATCACGTGGAACTTAACATGCTAGCTTTAATAAATTAACGACATTATGTTTCACACCTATAAATCACAATTAAATAAAATCAGTTCAAAAAGTTCTCTTTTCTCTTCTGCTTCAATTAAAAAAATATATTTCCTGAATCTGTTTGGCTTTTTATTTTTATGAACTCTTATTACATTGAAATATAGAACTTTAAAATTTTCTTGCAAAATATAAAAATTTTAAAACACAAGAATTAAAAACTCTTAGCACAATCGGAATAATGATATAAAACTCTCAAGACATTATGAACTGAACTCTCCATTGTTTTCAACTTTAGAAAATTCAGTCTTCTTTAAACTAGTAATTCTCTAATTTTCGCGGTAGACAATTTTCTGGTCTATCGAAAATCTCCCACAATCTTTCAAATTCATCGGAGAAAGCTTTGGCTAAATCGTGTTGGTTACTTATTATTATATTTTCGTAGTTTCCGAAGAAACCATTCTTCGTCCAGTTGGTGCTTCCCGTTATAAGAATCCGTTTGTCGACCACAGCAAATTTGTGGTGCATGTAGTAGTCAGATTGTTTCGTACGAACCTTGATGCCTAGATTAAAATAAAAACTTAGTGAAATAATCGGAACAATACATTAATTAAAAAATTATTTAAAGCCATTTATCAAAAAGGGACCTAAGTAGTGTGTCGGCCAAAATGAATGAAAAGGGATCTAAATAAATTTTTTTATTGTTTGCCCATATCAGAGGTTAGAATCTAAGTTATAATAAAAACATCGTAAATGGAACTACATAATGAAAAAAAATTTAACCACATGGATGGACAATAATTTTATAAAACTAAAAAATATAGTCAACCCAGAAAAAACTCTTCGATAAAAAAAAAAAGTGAAAGCATGACTCTTATTTTATATTAAAAACGGATCTAAGCATCATAAAAACAAATTTCTTTTTTATAAACGTCAGTACGAAAACAGGTTAAATAACGTTAAAAAGTTGTGTATTATTATAATTTTTCTATATACAGGGTGTTGCTCAAATCCTGGAAAAAATTCACTGACAAGTCCAGGTTTTTTCTAGGTGTCTCAAATTTTACCCAGGAATAATTTTTTATAGTACGGAGCAATTAAAATATGTTGCATTTTTTTAAACAATGGACTCGAAATATGTATGAAATTTCGCGAATTTATTATCATTAATATTTTCTGCAGTCCTTGTAAGTATCTAAATGCGTCAAAATAGTTAATTTGTTCCTAAAGTAAATGAATTTTAGAATAATAATTTTAAACAAATTGTATTTTATATTCTTATACTTAAAATCAGGTGCATATTTACATATTAATATTTTGAATGGAAGATATTTTTAGGTGAGTACAAATCCTCTCAAAGCAGAGGAAATAAGGCGATTTTTCATGAAAATAGGTCACATATTGCATTTTCATCAAGATCAATTTTTAATCAAATAGTTGAATTTCCAACCAAAAAGATGAATTTTCTACCAAAAAGATCAATTTTCAAAATAAAACAAAAATCGACCAAAAATGGAACAGTCAAATTTTCCATAAAAAAGTTAAATTTTCAACCAAACTGATAAATTTTCTACTAAAATGATGAATCGTCAACTGGAGTAGTTAAATTTTAAACAAAAAAGATTAATTATCAACTGAAATTATAAATTTTTAACTAAAATAGTTAAATTTTTAACCAAAAAGATGAATTTACAATCAAGGAGATTAATTTTCTACCAAAAAGACGAATTTCCAACAAAATAGTTCAATTTTCAATCAAAGAGATGAATTTCCAACTAAAATCACTAACCTTCAACAAAAAAACAGATTAATTTTCCATAAAACAATTACATTTTCGACCAAAAAAGTAGATTTTAAAACCAAAAAGATCAATTTTCAACTAAAAAAGAAAAATTTTCAACAAAACATTGAATAGATTAATTTTAAAACAAATAAATGAATTTTCAACTAAAATTATGAAATATTCAACTAGATTAGTTAAATTTTCAGCTAAAAAAAATTAATTGTCCACAAAAAAAAAGAAAGAATTTTCAGTTTGGCGTAAAATGTTCGTAATGTCTTAAAAACAGTTTACAAATATTTCCCTGGCAGCAGCCAAAGTCTGAGCTCAGAATAAAGAAATAGTACAAATACAAAAAAAGGTTTGTTCTCCTACGTGTTGAAAAAAAAACAGAAATGATTTTTGAAAAAATCAAAAAACGTAGAAGATATTCAAAATAGAAAATTTTTATCCTTGTTTTTTTGTTGAACTTTTATAACTTTAGTGATTTTAATGATATTAAGATGTATTTTTTAAATATTTATAATAAGACTTAGTTTTGAAAAATTATGTTTGAAAAAAAAAATCAGAAACTTCTTTGATTTTTCAAAAACAAATTTTTATATCGAATAAAAAAAACTCAATTTTTGATTTTCTTTAAATTTTTTATAGATAGTTTACAATGTGCTCTAAAAGCCCTGTAAATATAAAATGGAATCTTCCTTAGTTTTCGAGAAATAATTAAAAACGTACACCGAAAACTAAGAGAGATCTCATTTCTATATTTACAGTGTTTTTAGAGGACATTGTGAGCGATCTATAAAAAAAATGAGAGAAAATCAAAATCTTATTATGAATAATTGAAAAAAAGACATCTTAATATCATTAAAATCACCAAAGTTATGAAAGTTAAAAAAAAAGTATGAAAATTTTCAATTTTGAATATCTCCTAAGAGTTTCGAATTTTCAACAATTATGTTAGGGTTTTTCTTTCAACATCTAAGTGAGCAGATACTAGAATTTTCATAAAAATTACTAACAACAGATAAAATTCTTTATATGAATTCACATTTAATTGCTCATTAATTATTCTTAAGATATACATCATAATTATTTTTTTATATTTCTTTTATTTGAACGTCTGCGATTTGTTTTTCATTTTCAGACTTTAACAGAATCCATTAAAAAATAAATAAAACTTACATCATACGACACAGATATTTTTAATAAATTGATATTTAAAATAAGCTCTAAAACATTTTAAAATGTCCATTATTCCGGGAGTTATTAATAATTTAACAGAAATTCAAATTTGTACTTTTCTTGCAATCGGTTTTTAAAGATTTGATACAAACACTATATTTTTGAGACTCTAGACGCCAAAATAATAAAATAAGGGTGGTCTTTATTTCTTGTCGGTAATTTTTTTATAAAAAAAAAATTATTAACGTTAAAAAATCAAAAAATTAATTGGATTTTTAACAAGAGTTGTCTTTTATTCAAGTAATTAATTTTGTGAAAAAAGTACGTAGAACTGGTTTAAAAGTGTCCAAAAAAGCGTTAGGTATTTTTTGAACGGCCCCAAATTGAAATTTTAGTGGTTAGGCCCCTCTTTGACAAATTGCTTCAATTGTATATCGTTAATAATTACCGTGTCTGCGTAACTTAAGAATATGACCTGTCGACGAAGAATTGTCGGACATGTCACCATCAGTAATTATTCTCACAGGTACATTTTTATTGAATACTTCGACAATTGCATCAATTAGGATCGGATGTGTCAAAAAGTACACGCACACGTCCAAAGATTGAGTTGCGGATGTCATGACTCTTTGTAGTTCACTGCGAAAAAATTGTAAATCTTTCTTAATTTATTTAATTTTATCCTCAATTTTACAACAGGATTTAAACCTTAAGAACACCAAATTTCTTATTAAAGTATTTTCGTGCCAAAAATCAGATCTCTGAAAAAAATAGCAGAATGGCCCCTGGAACGAAAAAAAACATGGGAAATGGCAGTGAATTTATTTTTTGATCGAGAATTTAAAATAAGTTCGATTTCAACTCTATTTTTATTGTTAATTTCATTTGCTAACTTGAAAGAAAACTTAACTAATTAAAAATTACAAGCGTTTGAAATTGAACATTTTTTATAAAAAACGTTTTAAGTTGGTCAACTGTAAATATAAATCAATTAATGATTTTTAAAATTAAACTGTACCTCCAGTACTCAAAGTTGGACAATAATTGATTTTACAAGATGGTTTTGAATCGGTTAAAAATTGAAGATTAAAAAAATTTTTACGTTAAAAATTGAATAGATAAAATGGTTTAATTTTCAACCAAAAAAGATAAAATTTTCAATCCAAAAAGAAGATTTTAATATAACAAATAGTTGAATCAGCAACCAAAAAAGAATAATTTTTAACCAAAATGTTGCATTTGAAAAAAAAATACCAAAACAAATTCATCTTAAAACCGAAAGACGAATTCTCAACTAAAAAATATCAATTTTTAACAAAAAATTAAAGGGTTGAATTTTTTAGTTCAAAAACTTAATTTTGAACAAAACAAAAAACGAATTTTCAACGAAATAGTTAAATTTTCAAATAAAGAGCTCAATTTTCAGCTAAAGTGATGAATTTCAACCAAAAGGATGCATTTTTAACAAAGTAGTTCAACTTTTAACAACCTAGTTGAATTGTGAACCCAAAAAGATTTTTATTTTAAATGAAAAACAGATGGATTCTACAAAAACGACGAATTTTCAACGAAATAGTTGAATCTTCAACCTAAACAAATTAATTTTTAACCAAACAGTTCCATTTTCAACCAAACAAGATATATTGTCATCCAGTAATGGAATAGTTAAATTTCTAGTTAAAAAAAAAATTATTTTCAAACAATAAAAACGAATTTTCAACACAATAGTGAATTTTTTTAATCAAAGAGATTAGTTTTCAACGAAAATCATGACTTTTCCAACCAAAAAGACGAATTTTCAAAAAATAAAGATTTTTGAGTCAAGAAAGAAAAAAATGTTCATCCAATTTTCAATCTACAAGATTAATTTTCTTCCAAAAAAGACGAATTTTTAATCACATAAATGAATTTTCAAGCAAAATTACGAATCTTCAAAAAAAAATGAATTTTTAACAAAGTGGTTCAACCTTCAACCAAGAAGTTTAATTATCAACAAAAAAAAAAGAATTTCTTATCCAAAAAGACGATTTTAATATAAAAAATAGTTGAATTCTACCAAAAAGAGAAATTTCCAACAAAATAGTTCAATCCTCAACCAAAAAAGAATAAGTTTTAACTACGAAGTTGCATTTTAAATAAAAGAATTCAATTTTTACCAAAACAAATTAATTTACAAATAAAAAAGTAAATTTTCAATCAAAAATGGAATAGTGTAATTTTCAGTTAAAAAACTTAGTTTTTAACAACAAAAAAAACGAAGTTTCAACAAAATAGTTGAATTTTTGAATAAAGAGATCAATTTTCAGCTAAAGTGGTGAATCTTCAACCAAAAGAATGAATTTTTAACAAAGTAGTTCAACTTTCAACTAAGTAGTTAAATTGTGAACCCAAAGAAATTTTCATTTTAAATGAAAAACAGTTGAATTCTACAAAAACGACGAATTTTCAACAAAATAGTTGAATCATCAACCTAAACAAGTTAATTTTTAACCATTCAGTTCCATTTCTAGTTTAAATAATTTATTTTCGACCAATTAAAACGAATTTTCAACACAATAGTGAAATTTTTAACCAAAGAGATTAGTTTTCAACTAAAATGATGAATTTTCCAACCAAAATGACGAATTTTCAACAAATGAAGATTTTTCAGTAAAGAAAAAAAAATTGTTTATCCATAGAAGAAAATTAACAATATTTCCAGACCAAATAATATTTAATAAAATTTGACGTTTCGTCACTTGTCATAGTCAGAAATCATCAGAAATCATCAGAAATCCATGGTTAAATCTATTAAAAGAATTACATAAGAAATTACATAAAAAGTAAAAGTGTTTTAAAAGATAATTTTTTAACATCGAAATATAATGAATTACCATTAGATTAGGTAGAGCGGTAATGTTCAGTTACAATAGTAAAATTTTTTCGAAAAAGAAAAGAAGAGTTTCCTCCAAGAACAATGCAAATTAGATCTGATATCGTGGAAATTTGAAACGTAAAGGTTTCGTAAATAAAAGAGTCAATTATATAGAAAAAATTGAGATTAGTATTTTGAGTTTAATAAAGATATTTAAATTGTTTATATGATTCAAAGTCAAGAGATTTCTTGCAAAAAAGTTTGCTGATGCTTATGGAGTATATATTTTTTCTAAACCGGGAGAAATCACGAATGTTTACCGGGAGAACCGGGAGAAAACCGGGAGACAAAAATTAAAAAAATAGTGGCCACCCTGACTATTATATTTCTGGTTAAGAATTGATATTTTATGGTTAAAATTTTTATTATTTTGTTGAAAAATTTTCTTTCTGAACTCAAAAATCTTGCTTGAATATTCGCTTTTTGTTTTGTTTCGGAAATTCATCTCTTGATAGAAATTTAATCTTTTTTGGTTGAAAATGTAACTGTTGAAGATTAATTTCTTTTGTTGCAAAGTCAACTATTTTATTGAAAATTAACTTCTGTATTGAAAATTCAACTGTTCTGTACAAAATTCGCCTTTTTTGCTTGAAAATTCCACAATTTGGTTCAAACTTTTTTCTTTCTTAACCGAAAAGCATTTCATGATTGAGGAATTAACTCTTTTGTTGAAAATTCGTCTTAAGCTTGAAAATTCAACAATGTGGTTAACATTTTTTTTCTTTAAGAACTGAAAGTCTTGGTTGAAATTTCGTTTTTTTGTTTTGTTTTGGAAATGCATCTCTTGGTAGAAATTTAATGTTTTTTGGTGGAAAATGTAACTGTTGTGTTGAAAATTAATCTATTTTTGTTAAGGATCAAACTATTTTGTTGGAAATACGTCTTTTTTATTGAATTCAACAGTTTTTAATTTAAAATTAAAATATTTGTGGGTTGAAATATCACCTATTACATTTTTCGTCGAGAATTCATCTTTTTTGCTTGAAAATTTAACTGTTTGGTTAAAAATTCGTCTTTCTGGATGGAAAATTCATCTTTTGGTAGAAAAGTCATCCTTTTCTGTTAAAAGTTAATTCTTTTTAATTGGAAAGGCTACTATTATATTTTTGTTTCAGAATTCATCTCTTTTGGTTAAAATATGAATTATTTTGTTGAAAATTCAACCATTTTTTTAAAGTAATTGTTTTGTTATTGAAGAATAATTTCTTTGGTTTCAAAGTTAACTATTTTATTGAAAATTAACTTTTTTATCCAAAATTCAACTATTTTGTAGAGAATTCGCCTTTTCCACTTGAAAATTCCACAATTTGGTTCAAAATTTTTACTTTCCTAAACGAAAAGCCTTTCTTGGTTGAGGAATTAACTTTTTGGTTGGAAATTTAACAATGCGTTTGCTATTTTTTTTTCAGAACTGAAAAATCTTTCTTGGTTGAATATTCGTTTATTTATTTATTTATTTTTTTTTTGGTTCGGAAATTCATCTCTTGATAGATATTTAATCTTTTTTTGTTGAAAATGTAACTTTTTGGTTGAAAATTAATTTGTTTACAATTTCAACTGTTTGGTTGTAAATGTAACGGTTTGGTCAAAAATATATATTTTTTTTAATAATTCAACTATATGGTTGAAAATTCATCTTTTCTGGTTTAAAAGTTTTCTAAAACATTCGACTTTTTAGCTTGAAAATTCATCTCTTGGGGTAGAAAATTCCTAGTTTTTGTTTGCTTTTTTTGTTGTTGAAAATTCAAATACTTTGTTGAAAATTCATCTTTTTGATTTAAAAATGAACTATTTTGTTGAAAATTCACATTTTTTTGGTTCAATATTTATCTTTTGAACTGAAAATTTCACTATTTCATTTTTGTTTAAAAATTCGACCATTTGGATGAAAATTCATCTTTGCAGATTTAAAATTCAACTATTTGGTTAAAAATGTAACTATTTCGCTAAAAATTCAACTATTTTGTTTAAAATTCAAATATTTTCTTGAAAATTCTTCTCTTTTGTTTGCAAGTTTAACTACCTGGTTGTAAGTGTAACATTTTGATTAAAAATAATTTTTTTATAATTTATCTCTCTTGCTTGAAAATTAACTCCTTGGTTTAAAATTCACCTTTTTCGGTTGAAATGTCAACTGATTTCCAAAACATTCGCATTTTTATTTTAAAAACTAAACTCTTTTGTTGAAAATTCATCTCTTGTGGTGGAAAATTCATATTTTTTTGTTGAAAATTCAACTACTTTGGAAATTAATCTGTTTTAGTTGAGGATTCAACTATTTTTTTGAAAATTCGTCTTCTTTGGCTGAAGGCAACTGTTTCTGCTTTAAAAGAAAAAATATTTTTTGTTTGAAATGTCATCTATTACATTTTTGGTTTGAGATTTTGTTGTTGAAAATTTGCCTTTTTTGTTTGAATACTTATCTTTTTAAATAAAAATTAAACTATTCCACCTTCGGCTGAAAATTGAAGTATTTTAGTTGAAAATTCAACTATTTGTTTAAAAATGCATGTATTTTGTTAAAAATTCTTTTTTTTTCTGTAGAAAATTAATCTTTTTTGTCGAAAGTTCATCTTTTCGTTGACAAATTTAACTATACTTGGTTTAAAGTTGAACTTCGTTCAAAATTAATTTTTTTGATTGAAGATTCATCGTTGCAGCTAACAATTCATTCATTTTATTGAAAAATTAACTATTTTGTTGAAAATTTGTTAAATATTGAATTCAATAGGCACCTACAATAATTCTGTTTAAAATGATTTATTCCCATTTTATTCCCCTATTTTCGTGAAAAATCATCCTGTTTTCCCTGTTTCGAGAACATTTTGAACTCTGAGATTTGCAAAAATTATTATCACCATGGAAAATTGATGGCTTATGGTGATTGCGTAACAATAAACTTATATTGTATTTATGTAGTACAAATAATCGCGCTGAGATTAATCCATTACCCAAAGCAATCAACCAGCAATCTCATGCTATATCTGTAATAGCAATAGTAATTCCTTGTAGGACCGTTAAATATTATTTTTATAGATGCTCATAATCACATTATAAAGGTTTAACGCCTTGTCACGCTTCTTAAAACAGAAACCGATAGTGCAATACCGTTCTTATTATTTTATGTGTCAAGGAATTAAAGCGCGAAAATGTGCACTTGTTAAATCAATATTCTAATCAAAATTTTATAATTATTAAACTACTTAAGAATTTATTTTGTAAGTTAGGTATCAATTACAGCATAACCAGGATGTCTACTCGCCTGGAAAATCTGAAATTCTCAGGGAATTTTCAAATAGTTTGAGAAATCTGAAAACGTCTGAGAATTTTTCGAAAGCGTACTTAAATTTGGTTTCAGTTGTAATATAAAATTAAATAACCATCGTTTTCATTTGTAAAAGTAACTTTCTGTTATTGGATTTAACGATTTTGTTGAAAATATGTTTGTTTGCTTTTGTCGGAAATTAACTTTTTTTAACTGAAAATTTAAGTATTTTGTTGAAAATTCATGTATTCTGTTGAAAATTAACCTTCTTGATTGAAAATCTAACAGTTTGGTTGAAAATTTTTTTTTTTTTGAAAATTGAACTACTTAGGTCAAAGTTTAACTCTTATAAAAATTCACTTTTGTGGTAGAAGATCCCTGTTTTAAATTGAAAATTCATGTCTTTAGTTCTAAACTAATCTTTTAACTGCAAATGTAACTATTTAATTCTTGATTGAAAATTTATCTTTTTCCGATGAAAAATGCATGTATTTTTTGATAATTCTCTTTCTTTAGTAGAAAATTAATCCACTTAGTTGAAAATTTATTTTTGTGGTTAAAAATGCATTATTTGAATTGAAAATTCATCTCTTTTGTTTAAAATGTTATTATTTCGTTGAAAATTAGTTTTTTTTGTTTTTGTTGAAAATTCAACTATTTGGTTGATAAATGATTTTTATAGTAAAAAGTTCAACTATTTGGTTAGAAATTCACCTATTTTGTTGAAAATTCATATTTTTTGGTCTAAATTAATCTTTTTGATTGGAAATTAATTTTTTAAACTGAAAATTTAACTATTTCATTTTTTGTTGAAAATTGATTCTTTTTAGTTCAAAATTCAACCATTTCGTTGCAATTTTGTCGTTTTTAGTTTAAAACTCAACTATTTCGTTCAAAATTCATGCATTTTGTTGAAGATTCATTTTTTTGTTTAAAATTCAAATATTCTGAAGATTCATCATTTTAGTTAAAAATACATCAATTTGGTTGAAAATTATTTTCTTAGCTGAAAATTTAAGTATTTAATTTTTGGTTGAAAATTGATTCTTTTAATTCAAAATTCAACTATTTTGTTGCAAATTTGTCTTTTTTAGATTAAAATTCAACTATTTCGCTGAAAATTCGTCTTTTTTCGTGGGAATTAATCTTCTTGATTGAAAAGTCATCCTTATGGTTGAAAATTATTTTTTTTTTCACTGAAAATTTAACTATTCCATTTTTTTTTTGAAGTTGATTCTTTTCAATTCAAACTTCAACTATTTGGTTGAAAATTTGTGTTTTAGTGAGAAATTAAACTATTTTTTTGAAAATTCATCATCTTTGATAAAATCTTCTTGCCTGAAAATTCATCGTTTTGGTATAAAATTTAACGATTCCTGTTAAAGATTTATCATGTTAGTTAAAAATTCGTCCGTTTTTTTAAAAATTAATTTCCCAAACTGAAAATTTAACTGTTTCATTTTTTGTTGAAAACTGATTCGTTTTGTTAAAAATTTAATTATTTGGTTAAAAATTTGTCTTTTTAGTTGGAAATTAAACTATTTTGTTGAAACTTCATCAGTTTGCTTGAAAATTAATTTTCTAAACTGAAAATTCAACTATTTCGTTGAAAATTTGTGTTCTAGTTGGAAATTAAACTATTTTGTTGAAAATTTATCATCTTTGGTAAAGATTAATCTTCTTGTCTGAAAATTCATCGTTTTGGTATAAAATTCAACTATTCCATTTGAAGATTTATCATTTTAGTTGAAAATTTATCAGTTTGGTTGAAAATTAATTTTCTAAACTGAAAATTTAACTATTTCATTTTTGGTTGAAAACTGATACTTTTAGTTCAAAATTCATCAGTTTGGTTGTAAATTAATTTTTTTTTAACTGAAAATTTAGCTATTCCATTTTTTGTTGGAAATTAATTCTTTTCATTTCAAAATTCAACTATTTTGTTACAAATTTGTCTTTTTTAGTTCAAAATTCAACTGTTTGGTTTTAAATTTGTCTTTTTAGTTGCAAATTAAACTATTTTGTTGAAAATATATTATTTTTGGTAGAAATTTATCTTCTTGTTCGAAAATTCATCGTTTTGGTATAAAATCCAACTATTCCATTTGAAGATTCATCATTTTAGTTGAAAATTCATCAGTTTGTTTGAAAATTAATTATCTAAACTGAAAATTTAACTATTTCATTTTTGGTTGAAAACTGGTTCTTTTAGTTCAAAATTCAACTATTTGGTTGAAAATTTGTCTTTTTAGTTGCAAATTAAACTATTTTGTTGAAAATTCATCATTTTTGGTAGAAATTAATCTTCTCGTTCGAAAATTCATCGTTTTTATGTAAAATTCAACTATTCCATTTGAAGATTCATCATTTTAGTTGAAAATTCATCAGTTTGGTTGAAAATTCATTTTTTTAACTGAAAATTTAACTATTCCATTTTTTGTTGGAAATTAATTTTTTTCATTTCAAAATTCAACTATTTTGTTGCAAATTTGTCTTTTTTAGTTTAAAATTTAACTATTTCGTTGAAAATTAGTCTTTTTAGTTGGAAATTAAACTATTTTCTTGAAAATTCATCATCTTTGGTAAAAATTAATCTTCGTCTCTGAAAGTTCATCGTTTTGGTATAAAATTGAACAATTCCAGTTGAAGATTTATCATTTTAGTTGAAAATTCATCAGTTTGTTTGAAAATTAATCTTCTAAACTGAAAATTTAACTATTTCATTTTTTGTTGAAAACTTATTCGTTTAGTTTAAAATTCAACTATTTATTTGCAAATTTGTCTTTTTATCTGAAACTTCAATTATTTTGCTGAAAATTCATCTATCTTGTTGAAAATGCAATATTTTGACTCTGAAAAGTTAGGAATTGTAATCAGTTTAAATTTAATTTAATATAATACCCTCATTAATTTTACCAAAATATTCATCGAATTTTAAGTATAAAAAGATCAAATAAATATTTTTTTGAATTATTATTCAAATTCATGGACTTTAGAGACAAATCCAAGAAATTATAAATTATTTTTCTAGTATTATTTAATTATTTAATTAACCGATGGTGCTAATACATTCAAGAGTATCTTTTAATATATAATTTTTCAAGGCTTTCCAAATTAAACATAATAATTGAATCCCTAGAAACTGAAACAAGATATTGTTTATAATAAAGTCGCAAAGCTGTGTACATATTCCTAATCGATGGTTTGAAAAAATGCGAAATATGTGAATGACTTCGTACTATGAAAAATTATACCTAAAGATACCTTAAAAAAAAAACCTGGAGTTGTCAGGGCATTTTTTTCCAGGATTTGAGTAGACGTCCTGAGACACCCTGTTAGCAGTTACCTACTTAATCATGTTTTCAAAAATATTTAGTTTAAAACTTGTAGATACATTTTCATTTTATTTACTTGTTTCATTTTATTATTTTATTGTATTCATTTTTATTTTATATTTATTTTATTTTATTCTGTCTTCAGCCTAACGTCGAGCGGAATCCATATGAAGAAATGGTAGCATCAGGGGACTACAAAGAAGATGTTCTGAAGACAGAATCTGAAAATTTAGTAGATTTCTCAGAACCGCAGAGTGTGTCTGACCCCGCAGAAGTAACAAACAGATTGACGAATCTGAGTATTAATAAATCAACGACAGAGACTGTCCCGCAATATCAGCCTCTTTCCGAAAAGAGCGGGAAGCCATCGAGTATCTCGAGGCCTCTTACCCTAGACGATGATGATTTAGACTTGGATCTTGAACTAGATGATAACATTGACACTAGTGTAAGTAAATTATAAATTATTTAGAAAGCTTCACTAGCGAATCATTTTATTATAAATTCATACCCTACCGACAGAAATTTTAGGTACGTTTCCTTCGACCCTTTGTAAGTGTATACTTCACTTCAAAGACTTTGAGTTTTGAGTAAAAATGATATTTTTGGTTGAGAGAAATCCCATTTTTCATCCAAAAAATCTACCCAGTCTTTTTGAATGTCACTTGATACTACATTATATGATACCTAACAATAACATATTTATCGTCTTAAAAATTTCTATAATTTTAATTAAAAATTATGGTTTTGAATGCGCAATTCTAAAAGTGTAATCTTTAAGTCCTTGAAACTAAAGTTTTTTCTTAAATCGATTTTTAGATTCATTTTAGTAAAATTGGAATTTTAAAGTTCACAATATTTTAGTTTCAAAGTCAAATATTGAAAATGTCAGGACAATTTCGCAATTAAATATTTCAAAATTCCATGTCAAAAGCCTGGGTAGTTTTGAATTCAATAATTTAAAATGTAAATATAAAGCAATTTCGAATTAAAAACTTAAAATTGTACGATTTCCAAAATTGGAATCATATTACAGCAATCTTGTTTTGTATTATTTATTTTTTATTTTTAATGTAATATGTTAAAATTGTCCGATTTTTAGTTAAAGATTTAAACAAATCAATAATTTCAAATTGCAAAATATTTTATTAGAAAATTTCAAAAATGTATAATAATTCTAAAGGAAGATTTGAAATAAAAAAATTAAAAATTGAGTTTAAAATAAAACATGGTAATTTTAAATGGTTACAATTTTAGAGTTCTGAATTTTCATGTTGAACGCTAAATATTTTATTTTTCCCTTTCATAGGTTTTAATTTTGCAATTTAAATTTCATTGGTTGAATTTTGGAAAATATAATTTAAATTTACTTTAAGTAATTCTAAACCGGGAGAAATCACGAATATTTGCCAGGAGAAAGCCGGGAGGCAAAAATTTAAAAAATACTGGCCATCCTGCCAAAGTGGTAATCTTGAATTTTAAAACTGGACAATTTTAAATTAAATACAGTTAAACTGCCAAATTATGAATTTTAGACTTTTATAAATTGTAGAGTTCAGAGAGGCAGATTCAGTTCAAAAAATTTAAATCCACTTTATCATTTTCAATGCTCTAAATTAAAGAATCAATCATTGAAGTTAAAAATTTTCAAAATCATATTATTTTAAGCAATTTTGAGCTAGAAATATTAAAAATTAAAGTTACATTTTTTATAAGATGAACACTTCTTAAATTAAAAATTAAATTACTTTTATTTTAAATAGTTTAAAAGTCCTTAAAATGCTTCAAAATTTTATTTCAAAATTTTGAAAAATCTACATGTTTTACGTTTTTTCATAATTCAAATTATTTTTGAAATTTTTTCAGAACTTCTAAACATCTTTTCAAATGATTCGAATCTTTCATAAAAATGTTTTTAAATCCTGCCAAATGAAAAAAAAATCCTTAAAATCTTGCACATTCATTTTGACAATGTTGTAAATCTTTCTAAATGTTTTTAATCATTCTATTGAAATTAATTTTTCAAAATGAAAAATCATTTTCATTTTTCCTAGGTATCTTAAGGAAATGTTTTTTATTCTTATAAAGCCTTTCACAATTCTTAAAATGCTTTTAAATTTTTTGTTCGAAATCTGCAAAAATCTAAATTCTGTTTTAAATTATGCCATGGGCTATTTGCACCAAAATTTCGGTACGAATAGCCGGATTTTTTGGTACACGTAGACACTTCGTTTAAATTATTTGAAATCATTTCAAATTTGTTAATAATTTTGAATCTTTTCAAAACTACTAAAAATCTCTTCAACTTACTCGAATTTTTTCTAAGAATAATAGGTGTTCAACTGTTATTTATACATAAAAATTCAAGAATTTTACTTAAAAATTAAGTTTCTTCAAATAAAACAATTAAAAATCTAATGTTCAAAGTTGAGTTTTTTTGTTTTTAGTTTTGAATATTTGATATTTTTATTACTAATTTTAAATGAAAAGTCCGATATTTCTAAATATGAAGTAATTGTTCTTTTTCTTAATTCAAACATTTTAAATTGAATAGTTTAAAAATGGAACATTTTAGACTGAAATAATATTTGAAATTTAATAAAAGCCTTTAATTACGAATATATTGTATTGGCGTTATTTTAAAATTCTTTCAGTTAAAATGTACGCTTAAAACTTAAAATCTAAAATGGAAAATTTTTAAAGTGAAAGATTTTCGAATTACTCATTCTAAACTGAATGATATCATAATTGAAAAAGATAACAGTTTAACTAATTATTAAAAAAAAAACGATTGATATCAAAGTTGGACAAATTTTTGTCTACAAATTTGTAAAATTCTCGATCAAAAAATAAATTCACTTTCATTTCCCGGTTGTTCCCGGTCTCATAAAATTTCCGGTTTTTCTTGCTTCCCGATCCAGCGGCCACCCTAAAGCACTTGAAGTAACTGTGAGAAATAATCAGAGCTGCCACGCAGTCACTTTTTTCGCAAATCACTTTTTGGTGACTTTTAAGATAAAGAATTTTCTTTTAATAAATTAACCCATGGGTTTACCACTATTGAATGCAGGTCTGAACATATTTGTGAATTTTTTTGATTACTTTTGAAATCTTTTAGTGTATTCTAAAAGACTCCAAGGAATTTTTAAAAGATTTCTAAAAATTGATAAAATTCTAAAGGATTTTAAAGATTTCATGTTGTTTGAAAAATTCCAAGTAATTTTTTAAAAGTTTAAAAGAATTTGAAGTAATTTAAATTTAAAGTAAGTCTATTTTATATAATTCCGAGGCTTTTTAATAGATTTTAATAATTTTAAGGTATTCCCAAGGATTTTAAAGATTTTACGGTATTTTTAAAAGTTCCAAGGAATTTTTGATAAATTTCAAATAATTTCAAAGGATTTGAAATATTTTAGGCTAGTGTAAAAGATTGCAATCAATTTTTATTAGATTTCAATAATTTGATCAGATTCTAAAAATTTTACGGTATTTTTAAAAATTCTGAGGAATTTTCAAAGGATTTGAAATATTTTGGGCTATTCTTTAAGATTCTAAGGAATTTTTAATAGATTTCAATAATTTTAAGGATTTGAAAGATTTTATCGTATATTAGAACATACCGAGGAATTTTCAAAAGTTTCGAAGAATTTCAAAGGATTTGAAATATTTTAGGCTTTTGTCAGGGATTCCAAGGAATTTTTAATAGATTTTTGCGTAAGAAATAAGTCACTTTTGTTAACCTTTTCGTTTTAAATAGGTCACTTTCACTTTTTCCAAGTAAGTTAGTCCGTGGCAGCCTTGAGTATAATAAACTAAAAATTTATAAATTTAAAATGCATATTTTAACTTACAAATTGTTTTATTCCATTTACAAGTGATTTAAATATTAGTGGCTAAGGAAAAAAAAATTAAACGGGAAAATGTCAAAAAATTTTGAAAATCAAGTTTTGCGGCGACCCTTGTCTAAATGAAGAGTAAGCGAACAAAGCGTGATAAATCCACTTAAGATAATAATAATAAAAGTTTTAAGCTTTGTTAAATTATGTATTATGAAACAGGGTTTTTTTTTCAACGTGTGGGACAAGCGGAAATGTGCAGCATTTTTTTATTCTTTCTGGAGGCTAGAACAGTCTTCCCAAATATTCATTTTTATACACTGCGATAGAAATTTGCAAACAACAAATTTGTATCCGTAGAGAATGACAAATATAAATACAGCAAATTAAATTTTTTTTCTGGCTAGTTAAAAAAAATCTTTTGAATACCTTGGAACTTCAATTGATAAAAATACGCCAAAAAAATGTATGGTTTCTTATTAATAATAGCAATTTTAGACAAAAAACAGTTACAAAATATAACAATAAATTGTTTGAGATTGTAAAACTTCGCCTAAATCTAATTTTTTCAGTTTAAAACAACCGTTTTCCGTTGAAAAATGTTAAAATATCCCATTATTGTTTAAATATTGTAAATATTTATTGTATAAATTAACTGATTTTCGGTTAAAAACGCGAGCATATACTTAAATTGTTTAAAAATTTATAAACATCTTTGAAATTTAACGATTTTTTATCAAAAGTACCAATTGTAATGATTTTTGTTTATAAAAACCGATTTCCGGTGTAAAGCATAACCATAACCTTTAACAGTTCCAAAATTGTATACCTTCTTTGTAATCTATATACAATTGTACAACAAAAAATTATCTTGGAAATTTTATTACTTTTTGTTAAAAAAAATACCGATTTCCGGTATAAAATGCCAATAAAACCAAAAATTAAAATTGTACAAAAATATGTATTTAATGACTGAATGATAATCTGAAAAATCTTATGATTTTTAAAATTAAAAATACTAATTGTCGACAAAAAAATACTTGCATAACATAACATAAAATTTCTTCCAAATTTTAAATCTTCTTTGAAATTTAATAGTTTTTGTATAAAATAAGTGACTTCCGGTGTAAAACATTCACGTGACCTTAAATTTTTCCATAACTATATATCTTCTTTGAAATCTATATCGATGTATCGATCTATATCGGTGTAAAATGCTAACGAAACCTAAAATTGTAAAAAAAAAATGATAAACCTTTAAAATTTAAAGAATTTTGTTTTAAATATCTTTTTCCTGTAAAAAACGCTAACAAAACCGAAAAAAGTGAATTGTTGGAAACAATTTTAATCTTCAAAATCTAATAATTTTCTTTATTAAAAATATGTCTTTCAAGGTACAATACGCTAACTTAACTTAAAATTGTTGAAAGTTGGGAATCTTGATGATAATTTTGTTTTAGAAGATGTTCATTTTCGATTTAAAAAACTATCACAACCTACAAATTTTAGAAATTTTAAGTCTTGTTCGAAACATTATGATTTTATATTAAAATTCTTATTTAAAGTAGCATAAAACATGTATAATATTTTCAATTATTTATCAGATAATTTAAAAGTTTTAATTTAAATGCACAAGGGGGATTATTTGTAAATTTAATTTAAAAAATGTCAAGTTTAAGGTATAAAACAATTTCAAGTAATGAAAAGCCAATCAGGTTTTCAACAACAGTGATTGCGAGATTTTCGAGGCATCCTTACACCACTTTTTTTAGAAAGGATTCTATTTTATTAACAGACGTTGAATCCGAGAGGAAACCCATTTTTCAACCACTTCATTTGGTTAACACTGACCAACAAAAATGCTGTTAAATGCGACATATCGTTTCCGAAGTACTTTACAATACTAAACACGAATTTGGCTTCCGTTTGTTTTCAGGTCTAGTTTAACAGATATTTGCAATTAAAATTTTCAGTAAAAAATTGTTAACCATTTTTTTAAAGGCGTAAAATGTTTTTTGTTATACGTGCGTAAGAAATGATACTTTGCACATCTGTTTAGCAACTGCAAAGTGATAAGTTCCCCATTGTTTAAATTGTACTTGTGTGTACTTATTTATGAATTTCGTACAGTTCTGAAACATAAGGCGATCAATCACATTGAAATTTGTTTCCGAATTTTATTCAATTCTAAAACATAAGCTGATCAATCACATTGTTACTTGTTTATGAATTGCATACAGTTTTTAAACATAAGACGATCACTCACATTCTCATTTGTTTCTCAATTTCATGCAGTTCTAAATTATAAGAAAATCACATTGTTACTGGTTAATGAATTTCATACAGTTCCAAAACGTAAGACGAATCACGCACATTGTCATTTGTTTCTGAATTTCATGCAGTTCTAAAACATAAGACGATCAATCACATTATTACTTGTTTATGAATTGCATACAGTTCTAAAACGAGGCGATCAATCACATCGGAATTTGTTTCCGACTTTCATGATCGATGTGCTAAAACATAAGATAATAACGCACATTGTCATTTGTTTCTGAATTTCATGCAATTTTAAAACATAAGATGATCAATCACATTGTTACTTGTTTATGCATTTGATACAGTTCTAAAACATAATACTATCAATCATTTAGTTACTTGTTCATGAATTTAGTACAGTTCTAAAACATAAGGCGATCAATCACATTCTTATTTGTTTCCGAATTTCATTCAGTTCTGAATCATAAGCTGATCATTCACATTGTTATTTGTTTATAAATTTCATTCAGTTCTAGAACATAAGCCTATCACGCACATTGTCATTTGTTTCTGAATTTTATGCAGTTCTAAAACATAAGACGATCAATCGTATTGTTACTTGTTTGTTTTGCTAGCCTGTCCGATTACTCATTGCCTTTGATGCCACTGTGTCCAGGGATCCAAAGTAGAGTCACTCGGTTTACCATCGCTAAATTGTTCAGTTGCTCAAAGCACTTCCATACTAGTAGCGACGTTGTCCTTGTTCCATTCAATGTCATAATTGCAGCCTTGCTGTCTGAGCAGATCCGAATGTTTCTTTTATTGCGATACTCCAAGATCTTTTGCTTCAGGCGCCATTCACTGTACTGACACTCTTCTTTATGCATTTTTTATCAACTATTTGTCGCTGCACATTCCTGTCTTGGAATACTTCTCTAGCTTCCTTCACGTCCATGCATTTTCTGATGCAACCTGTTGCGTTTCTATGGCTTCTTGTGTCTCTTCGAATTAGGGTCTCATTCACACATTCTGACCATTCTTTCTGTGGACTGCCTCTGGGTATACTGCCATTCACTTTACCTTGATACACTTGTTTCGTCAGTCGTTCTTCTTTCATTTTCTCAAAATTCCAAAAACTATCTTAATGAATTTTTTTCACATATGCCAACTAGTCTCCCCTCTACATTGCATTCTTTGAGGATTATCTAATTATTCACTTCGTCTATCAGCGTTTTACTGCCAATCATGAGCAGAATTTTCGTGTTAATCGCGGTGATCTTACTCTCACCCTTTAATTGGTAGGTCCAAATCTCGCTTCCGTAAAGGACGCTCTGTATAAATATAGAAGTATGTATTGCCCTTTCCGCTTTACTTCATATATTTTTACTTCTGGTAATCGGTCCTGCTCTACATATAAATCATCATAAATCATCCTTCTGAATCTCGTTCATACGCGTATCTAACTCTGCATCTATCTTTCCAACATTTGTGAATAGGCGTTAATTTTAAGGTACATTGTCTACATGCTTGTACTCAGTTTGCTTAACATTCTTTGCAAGTCTTCGATTGACTCTGCCATAACAACCTTATCATCTGCAAATACAAACCCACGTACCCTTACTGTTACGAGATCCACACCTTCTTGGTGGAAGATGGCCAATCTTAGACACTTGTCCATGAATATAATGAATAGCCATAAGAACATAACGCATCCATGCGTAACATCTTGCACAATATCGAACCATTCGCTCAGTTCCCCATTTACCTTTATACTCGCTTTGTATCCAGCATATATTCATTTAATTGCTTGTAAGAGCCATCCATTGACTCCATACTCTTTCAGGACTTTCCAAAGTTTACTTCTATCCACCTTGTCAACTGCTTTTTCTAGGTCAACAAATGCATCGGAAACATTTTTCTTTATTCTCAAACTTTTTTCTATGATCTGTCTTGAGCTCAATATCTGATCTGTATATGATCGACCTGGCATAGATCCACTTTGGACCTTCCATCTTTTTTCTTCTGTTATTTTAATTGCCCTGTGAACAGGTATTTTTAAAAATATTTGACAAAAGTTGCTTAATAAGCTGACTGGTACGATAATCACTTCTTTCTAGTCAGCTGGATCTCCTCCCATCTCGACAAATTAATTGATCAATTCACACAACCTGTGATGTCTGCATCATATAGCATTTAACGCTTGCTATATTAATGAGCACCCATTTATAAAACAGTTTCTTGCTCTCTTCTAAACTGTTTTGTCTTGTATTCTCTTTCTCTGTTATAATTTTATCTTTACTTTCCTTGACTAGCAGTTTCACCTTCTTTTTTTTGTGTCCGTCATCATTTTTAAGTCTATTTCTCTTCTCATCGCTAAGGCCTGCAAATTTCAACTTTCTTTCATACGCTTCCTCCATTTCTTTGCCAGCTGCTTAGATTTCATCATTCCACCACGCATCGCCAGACATTCTTCCTACAATCGCAGTACCACACACTGCAGTCGAACTCATGAGAATGACATCCCGGGTCATAGTCGATTTGCCTTCTATATCTTTATTGCTTATTAGTGCCTTTCAAGTTGCCTTATTTACACGTTCATTTATCCCATTTTGAAAATCTATTCACACTTCCGGTTTTTGTAGATTCTCAATCTTGATTCGCGTTTGTTTCGTTCTTTTGGTTCTCTTTCTCTCAGTATTGCATTTAAAAATTCTTGTGACCCTTATAACTTTTACTTGCTCTCTCAGTCTTCTATCCGAAACGACGAAGTCAATTAGACTGTGGCTATCTTCTCTACACCAGGTGTACATATGATTCATTTTATGCCTGAAACCAAGTATTTGCAATAAATAAGCACTTTTCTAAGCATAAGGTAACTAATTTCTCTCCTTCACAATTTTTTCTTGGATCCCAAAAATTACCTCGCAACCTTTCTGTACCCTGAAGTTGGACGCCGACTCATCCGTTTATATCTGCTAGTAGAGAAATTATTTCACTATGATCGCAAGTACTTATGGTATCATATATAGTGTCCTGGAAGACGACTTTTACTTTATTCCTGTCAACATAAACTGGGGTGCATGAATTTTTGATGAATTATCTTTTGATTCCTGCTTTGATTCTAACCCACAACAATATAGGAGATTCAAAACTATTGTCACTAACATGCTCATTCCTGTTTTCTCTAATTTTATTTATTTGTGCCTAATCAAAACACTTGCCTTTTTAAAACCTCTACATACCTCTTAGCTTACTCGAATTTTTTATGAACCTTTCTCACCTTGAAAAATTGCTCGATTTTACTTTAAAATCCTTCACATTCATTTTTGAGATTTAAAAAATCTACATTTCGTTTGAAACTTTTCTTAAAATCATTAAAAAATTTTTGTTGAGATGTTACGACATCTTCAAATCTTTAAGTGAATTCTACAAAATAAAATCTAAATCATTAAAAATTTTCCTAGAAATCTTATTGTCGGTATTCTTATTTTGTTACAGCTAACGTTAGTGTATGTACTTCGTAAATTAAGATGTTCTCAGTATTTTCCATAATTTTATTTTTCTCATCTCTTCAAAAGCACAAAAAAGGTTACAAACTATAGTGTAGCAGCAAAATCCTAAAAATAAAATTATTTTTCAATATTACAAAATTATTTACAATTGAACTTGCCTGTTCTATCAATGATGTTTAGAAACCCGTACAGATAAGTATAATCATGCAATAAAATGAGCTAGTTGGGAATTTTGATAACCGAAATTGATCTTGCAAAAAATTGTTAGTATTTTCCAATAGATCAGCAAACTGAAAACATCGACTGGAAGTGATTCACTCAGTATTGGAACCGATCATGTTTTCGACAAAAATGCATGCGAGTTCTCGTCACTATAACTTCTCATGGAAGGGATAAACGTGCGACTTTATTTTTCTCTTGTAATCAAAATTAATAAAAAATGTCATACTATTGGAAACTTCACATGTACAAATTTGTATTTCCGGTTAATTCCTAGCTTTCCAGGTTGTATTCAAAGAAATTAATAAATAGATTTTTTACTGTACATAAACCTTCTTGAATATCAAATTAGCTATTTTGCGCCCGCATTATGAAAAGTTTGAACATTTGTTCCTATATTTTATCCTAAAATAGCAATGCAGCATTACAAGACAAAAAAAACTTGTAGAAACGAGTTTGAACTGATTTTTAAAATCATCAGTGCTATAATCTTGAACTCTACTCTTGATTTTTATATTTTCAATTGAATTTGATTCATGTCTGTGAATCTTGAATATTTGAAATGTTATGTTAATATTACTTAGCATTTTTTTATTCTAAATTTGTAGGTTGAAACAGGTACTTTGATATGAGTACTTGACTAAGATAATTTGAGAAACTATTCATTATTAAACTGAAAAATTGAAAATGGCTATAGGAACTTAAGTGGACAACCTTTCGGCCATAACACTTATCATATATTATTTAAAAGAAAGTGATGTAAAGGTAGAAATAAAAAAAGGTGAAAAATATGTAGAATAGCTTAGTCAAATAACGTTATTGTGTGACATTTTCTGCGTTATCTCCAAATGGAAAAAGAAGACTTATTGACAAACTTAATCTATTTCTCCTTACTTAATTTATGTCGCAACCTCCGGCAAAATTTTGTTTACAATTCCCTGAATCTATTTTAGTGAAATTATTTTAATGGAATTAGAGCAAAGTAAATCTATACCTACTTGCAAGAAAAATTTCAGGGTTCATGTATAGCGAAAAAAGCAGCTATTTGTTCCGATATTGCGGTACAATTAGTCCCTTTTCCAGCTTTTTTCAGATTACTAATTCAATACTTTTATGAGAATTTGTAAGCAATTAGATATGCTATATTCCAAATTTTTCATCCTTTCGGACATTCAAATATTCTGATGACTCGGACATTGATTATTGGCAGCCGATTAGGATCCTAGAGTCAAGTTTAGACATTGTATCATTTGTTGTAATTTTATACTACAGCGGTTAGTCGGACGTACTACCTAACAGAGGTAGATCTCAAAAACTTAACAAATCGTCCGTTTCGGTGACTTTTATGGGCCAGAATCGGACCCCACTTGACATTTAGTAGTTCAAGGCATATGTCGACCATGGAGATGGGTTGTGGAAGCGGGTTGCCTACCTTTCAGGGGGTTCTGTCAAAATTTATCGCACAATTGGTATACCTGTGGCATTTTTCGATGAAACTTAACTCTACTTCACATCTGTCTTATGAAGACTGTCATAATTTACCTCTAAAGTTGTTGCTCTTTGGTAAACAACTAGTTAGAAAAGGGCTATTGACTGAATATCAGTCGGGAAGTCAAGAACAGTTTAACTTTGGTTGAAAATTTATTTATTTATACAGCTGAAGAGAACATAATGTCAAAATTTACGAAAATACAAAACTGGAGCATGACCATAATCTCAGATTGTGGGATTGTGGCATAGGGCCCCATCGGAATTGTGAAGCCCATTCCATTCCTTCTACGATACACTTTAGCTCCTGCCTTCTCCTTGTTTCTGTAGCAATTTGCAAACCAGTCGTTTACATAGTGGGCCGGTGTGCTTCGCCGCTAACCCAATCCGCCTTTGTGGATAGGCTAACACGATACTTTTTGTTGAAGAGATAGCGAGTGGGCGTTTTGTCTTTGAGCGTGCTCAGGATCGGTCTACACGCGATATGGGTTGGGATCTGCATAGCTGTCACGATCTTTCCGCCTTCTATCATATTTAATCTCCAGGACGACTTCGGAGCAACGGCCTCGATGATGAGATGGAGGGGCTCCGACTCTGTCACTGCCCCCAATGCCATTGTGGATGTCGATTTTGAGGCACTAGTGATACCTCTTAGAATCAGTCCCCTGATTCTTCCCAGCTGCGACTTCACAGTGGATAGTTCGACCCTGTTACTAGCTTTTTGCAGCTGTTTTCTAGGTGCCCGTTCCATGACGGTTTCCTATCCAGGATGACTCCTAGATATTTGGCTCGCTCTTCGATTTCCAGTTGTTGTTCTGTCAATTTCAGTATACTCGTGGTTCCCCACTTATACCGTCTGGTAAATGAAACCACATCTTTCTTACTCGGATTGGCTGATAATCCAGTCCCCTTACTCCAAAAATCCACTATCGCCAGTGTTTGCTGCATGACTCGAAGAGCGCATCCAGATGCTGGCTGCGCACAATAACCAGTATATCGTCCGCGTAGCCTGTAACGTGGTAAGTCTGACTCGTGAGCAGAAAAAGCAGTTCATCCACTACCAAGCACTACAGCAGGGGCAATAAAACGCCTCCCTGTGGACGTCCCGAGTCAACGGTTCCACATAAAGTGGTAACACTCCTCGTCGTTTTTAGGTTCCTGTTGGCCCGCATGTGGCAGGTCCATTCCACGGCTGAATTAGACATACTGTGTGCAATCATGGTCACTCTGATCACCTCTTCGAAGTTGTAGTTAAAGGCTGTTCCTTTTGAAGCCCGAAAAAAGTGTCTTGATCAAGATGAGCCAAGGTCTGTGCAAAAGTTGGTCCAGCTTTCTTGCTTCGCCTTACGTGTTACACCCCTGTATTCATCCCTTATTGTTGTAAATAAGATCCATAGTTCATCCATTTCGCCAGTACTGGCACGTTTAAACCTCTTCCTGGTTTCCTTGGAAAGCTCTTTGAGTTTGCCGTTCCACCAATGTGTCTCATCAGACTTTCGGAATCTTGTGGATTTACAATTTATTTCATAAGTAGATTCGATGACCTCCGTGCACATCATGGCTGCCATCTCCAGGGTGTCAACGTCTCTTAACGACCTGGGCATCTCCGAAAGTGCACTCCTTAGTTCCTTTAAAAACTGGTCCCAGTCCGTTTTTCTTGAATTTCTAGCTCACTTAGGGCCCGGGGGTACAAAAGATTCAAATTCGATTTCTCTCCGTGTGTGATCTAAGAGAGTGAATCCATCTGAGACTTTGCACTCCTTGAAATGGTCTCTAAAACAAGCAATATAAAGATTGATGTCGATGACTTCCTCCCTGACCAAGTTACGGAACGTTCGGGGTACTCCCCGTGTTAAGAATATCAAAATCAGTAGTTATTAGGTATTACAATAGATCATAGCCTTTTGAGTTAATGTCTGTGCTGCCCCAAGTAGCATGGTTGGAATCAGCATCGCACCCAAGCAGAAAAGAAAGACTCCTTAACTTGCAGTAATCCACCAGTGTACGTAGCTCCCCTAGTGGGTTGGTATCGCTGTCCTATGGAAAGTAGGCCGATCCCATGACTAGCTTTCTCATTTCTTTAAGGTATGAGGCTATCACCATCAGGTCTCTCAAACATCACTCTAGCAGCCGGACAACGTTGAATCTCTTCGCCAGTATGCAGGCCCTTGGGTTGGCCTTTGGACAGGGAAGACCATACGGCACCTAGCAGACGGCAAAATGTATATGAACGCATATTTCTCTATCAATGATTAGGTTTTAGTTTATTAGGAAGTATTTTCATCAAAAAATGCCGTGAATAGATCAGTTGTACAAGAAATTTTGATAGAAACACTGTACTTCTGGTATTTTCTGTTTTTGACTATAAAAGGTAGGCAACCTGCTTCCGCAACTTATCGCCATGGTCGATATATGCCTTGAACTACTAAATGTTGAGTGGGTTACCGATCCCGGCCCATAGAAGTCACCGAAACGGACGATTTGTTAAGATTTTGAGATCCACTCCTGGTATGTCGGCAACTCGCTATACCGCTGCTCTTCCGGGGTTGTAACCTTGTTTCCACTTCTTAAAAGTAAGTTCAGGGCATATACTACAAATGTGCCTGGTCTGAATGCTCTAGAAAAAAATGCAAGGTTGGCCGCAATATCGTTCATTACCCGCGGTACTCTGTCCAACCCTTATTCATGACTAACTAGTCTATCACCGATACCCCTACCTTACTTACAAATGTGTATCCTCTTCCTTTGCGCCCTGTTAGCATACCATTCGATACTGCCCAGCTTCTATCCTCCATCCAGTCCTTTAGAAGCTCCCCTCCTTATTCATCATCTTATCCTTCGATTTTCTTTTGAAATTCTCTCCTCTCCTGTGAAGGCCTTTTTTGTTTGCCATCCTCACACTGAAGTCACCCTCCCTAGTAGCACCGTGCCCTTCTCTCTTCAGCCTAGCAAGTCTTCCATCCTTTCTTCAATTTTTTCCATCCCATTATTATTGTACACTGTCACAAACTCACACGACCCCCTGCTATCCTCACTGCTCTTATTTGTACGCCCTCCCACTCCCCATCTCCATCAGCATTTTCTGCACTTCCCTTTTCTTCCTCGTCAAGTCGTGATCCATGAAAACCCTCTTATTATTTATAATATTTTTATTTCGCATTTTCACCAACTCCTCTTCCAAGCTCTTCTACAAACAACCCTATACCCTGTGGCAGCGCGCCCACACCCTCGCTTTTCTTCCCGCTCTTTAGCTTCAACCCTCTTATCACAATATAATTTCTCCAGTCTGCCTCATCATTTCTCTTCATTCTCAACTCCATTGCCCTTATCCTTCACCTATCAGCCCTCTCCTCCTTTTCATTCCTACGCTCTCCCACTTTCTCTTCCATCATATTCTCTACCCTCACCCAAATACCTTCCTTTTCGCCCTCCTCCCTGTCACCTACTTCCATTTCCGACCTGTCCTCGACATTCTCAAGCCTTTTTTCCGTCCTTTCCTTCCACACCCTAATCTCCTCTTTCATCTGCTTAATTTTAACTTTTTTGTCTTTCTTTACCGACACCACCTCCCTCTCTTATCCTTCTACTTTATGCCTTAGCTCTTTCATCCCCTTTTCCTATTTCTCATTTCTGATCCTCAAGTCCTCCCTCATGCCTTCCATTTCCTCCTTAGTCTCCTTTACTTCTTGCCTCAGTCCCCTGATCTCGCGTATCAGCATCCCGGGTGCCTCCTTTTCCGATTGACGAATCATGGGAGGGGGGGATACTTACGTGTACTCACGCTTTTTCCAAACGACATCTCTACACCACGCTTTTCTACAGACTCTCTTGGCTGTCTCTCTTCCTCTTCAATAGATCCTCTCCCTCACTTGCGCTAGACGCTCTCTCCCTCACTTTTTCACTTCCTTAGTATGCGCAGTTTCGTTTTCTCCCTCTCCCCGACACGCTGCTCGACACCGGGTTACACACTATTGTCACGTGTGGATCCAGAGCACTTGGCTCCCGAACATTGCCCCCCCCCCACCCTCCCATCGACGCACGGCTCTTCCATTTCTGCCCAAGTAGCAATAAACGCATGCGCGGTTCAGGTTCCTGGACCTTTACAATATTAGGAACAAACAATTTGAAAATTCATTTTGGAACCAAATATCTGAAAATTCTTTGGATTTTCAAAAAATAACTTGAAACCTTTAGAATCGTTTGAAATCTATCGAATTCCGTTAAATCTCTCAAAATAATACTTACTTGATTACTTAAACAGGGCAGATGTTCTAATCAAAGAGTCAGAGACCAAATTTCGTTCGAAATTAAATTATTTTCATGAAATTTAATTGTTTTGTTGAAAATTTGTTTTTGTTGGATGAATCCAGCTGTTTTAAATTTATAATTAAGATCTTTTCTTTGTTGAAATATCATCTATTACATTTATTGTTGAAAATTTATCCTTTTAGTTTGAAAATTGAGGTTCTTGGTTGAAATTTGAACTATCTTTCTAAAAAGCTCAGCTTTTTGGTTCATTCATAATTTTAGTTCAAAATTCGTTTGCTTTTTTTTGTTAAAAATTAAATTTTCACCTAAAAATGTGAATATTGCGTTAAGAATTTAAATGATTTGTTAAAAATTCCACGGTTTTGTGAAAAATTCGTGCTTTTGGTTCTAAAATCAAATCATTTAGTGGAAAATTTATATTTTGTTGAAAAATTTGATATTTTGTGAAAATTCGTCTTTTTTCTGGTATAAAATCAATTTTTTTGTTCTAAATGCGACTGCTTATTTTATATTATCAACAACAAACTATTCGAAAATGCATGATGACAAATTTTCGAATATAGAGTTCTAAAAATTTTTGAAACAAAATATCTTAGAATCCTTTGGATTCTTCAAATATAACTTAAAACTATATATAATAACATTTTACTTCTTAGAAATTAAAAAGAAATTACAATATAAAGTTTTCAATTTCAATCCATATATTTTAAATTTGCGTAGAACATTTTTACAATATTATAAAATCTTTCTAAAAACAGGAGCGTCAAGACAATTGGATTTTTATGAACATAGACATCTTAAATTAGAATTGCATCCTTATTTTATTAATAATATAAAATATTTTTACAAGAGGATAATATCTTTCTAAAAACAAAAGGTTCGAGTCATTCGTCAAAAGGGAATCTTCATACGAACAATTTGAACATTCCTCGTGACTTTTTAAACAATTTTCAATTTTTTGAATAAATGTTACTTTTTTGAACAATTCTTTTTCTAAAACATGTAAAAAATTCTATTTTCTAAATAAAATGTAATATTCTCGCAGAAATGTTGCCGTGGCCCCGACCGGGGCCCGATCTGACCAAATGGGGCCCATATCGGGAAGCCAGGTCGGATCAGACCCGTGATGAAACGCACGGCCCAGTCTGGGCCGGACTTGTTAGCCCGATCGGTGTGCCGGGTCAGTGTCCAGTCGGTACCCTATCATATCCCGATTGAGTTATAATAAAAATTTCAGGGCATTTTTAATCTAAATAATTGATAGTACACAAGATCAATTGAACTTTATTATTTATTAATTAGAAATTATGATAATATACTTCAAGTTTTTCGTTGTTTGCGATTGCGATCCCAATCTTTAGCATTTCTAAATATTGTGCTTATGTGGGAAAGCACTTCCTCCTCTGTGGCCTTGAATTTGGTGCAAGTTACATCTTAAAATAGAATTAAATTTTAGTTTCAGTAAAGAGCTTGAATAGTATTCAAATTTAATTTAAATTATAGAATGTGATTTTCATTTTGAGGTTAAGTTTCACTGATTTACTTACTTTCACTCGACACGTCACGTGTATATGGCAACCCGGCTATGGTACGGTGCTTTCGAATCCGAAATGTGCTCTTCTTAAACTTTGGAATAATTTTATCAAACTGAATTAATATTTATCAAACGTCAAAAGTTTACACTGAAATTCAAGTATCAATAAAGTAAAAAACAATACCACTCTGATACAAAATTCAGCGTTTCCCTTAACATGTATTAGGTTTCTTTGCAAAACGGGAAACCCGGTATGGCACGACTCTGGGGCATGAAATTAGCCCTACCCGGGCCAGATCATGCCTACCCAATCGGGGCCAGATGGGTAATAGGGAAAATATATGGCGATTTCTGCGAGGGTAGTTGTTCATTGTTCGGAGTAATACACTTTTTAAAAAACATTCGATGATTATTTAAACAATTAATTGTTTATCTTTTAAATTTGGGAAAATCATTTGAACAAACAAAAATTTGTTAAAAATATCAAGAAAGTCATAAGTAATATTAAAATTGTCCATTAGTTATTACTTATATTTAAAAAAATCTTGCCTCATAGAGTAAAAAAAATGTTTGAATACATTTTTGGACCACCCGGGACTATACAGAGGTATCATGTATTATAATCATAATTTTTCACATAAAAGCAAACGAATTTTTACTAAAATTATGAATGAAGGAAAAAGCTAAGCTTTTCAGAAAGATAGCTCAAATTTCAACCAAGGACATTAATTTTCAAACTAAAAAGAAATTTTCAACAATATATGCAATAGATGATATTCCAACAAAAAAGAAGAATAATTATAAATTTGAAAGAGCTGGATTTATCCAACAAAAACAAATTTTCAACAAAATAATTAAATTTTCCACAAAATACTTGAATTTTAGAACTGAAAATATGAATTTTCTACAGAACAGTTGAATTTTCAAATTGAAAATTAATTTACTACCAAAAAAGATGAGATTTTCACCAGAAGGTTGCAATTTTTACTACAGAAGGTGTCATTTCTACAGTAAGTGATGAGATTTTAAACCAGAAAAATAAATGTTTGACAAAATAGTTGAATTTTTAGTTTAGAAAAATCGTTAGACAAGAAAAATAAATTTCAATATAATTGTTGAATTTTGAAGAGAACAGTTAAATTTTTAACGAAGAAGTATGACTTTTAACATAATTGTTGAATCATCAAGAAAATAATTTAATTTTGAATTAAATTTGGTCTCTGAAGTGAGTGAAAGGCCTGTAGATTAACTAATTTCGGCAACAAAACCACCTGAATTTTTTGATCAGAACATCTACCCTGTTTAAGTAATCAATTCAGTGTTATTTTAAGATATATAATGGATTTTGACATATTCTAAACGATTCTAAAGGTTTTGAGTTATTTTTCAGAAATCCAAAGAATTTTGAGAGATTTAGTTCCAAAATGCATCTTCAAATAGTTTGTTCTCAATATTGTAAACGTCCAGGGACGTGAACCGCGCGTGCGTTTAGTGCTATCTTGGGCAGAAATATTCACGTATATGTCAAGTGTCATGATTAAGTTACTATTAATTAAAGAACTTTTAGAAGAGGACATATTCTCGATTGTATAATGGATTTAATGAACATTTTTTCAGGTTTTTCGGGCTTTTTCATATTGCCATGAATGTATTTTGAACGACCTAAGTATCCTGGAATTGGAACGATTGGAATAAACCAGGGAAGATACGTGCGTCGATGGCGGAGGGGGGGGGGGCATGTTCAGGAGCCAAGTGCTCTACATCCACTCGTCTCTTGACCGTTGTGGCGTGTGGAAAATTTTCTCCTTGTCGATTATATGAGTATAGGACCGTATTAGCGAATTGTGTACTTATGAACTATACAAAATGAAGAATATATAATAATAAGTTAAGAAATAACTTTTCATTCAGAAATCGTACCGCATAATATTCAATCAGAAAGTTTCCTAATCATCTATCAGAAAACCACATCCAATCATATTTCTTTTTGGCTTATATTAGGCATTTTTACTAAGTGAGAACCGAATACAAATCATATCAGATCCTAATAAGATCCAATTAAAAAGTTCAAATTTACTAAATACGAAATCGTACAGAAAGCGGATTCAAACACGAATAGGTTCCACTAAGAAACCAATAGCAGAACGGTACGAGTACCGAATACAAACCAGATGAGATCCTAATAAGATCCAATGAGAAAGTTGACAATACCTAATAGAGTAACACATAGAACCAGGAACAAAACCCGCTTTCGAAATGAATAGGACCTGATACAAACCACATCCAATTAGGTTTCCATTTGGCTTCTAATAAACATTTTTACTAGGGAAGAAAAGAGAGAGTTGTTTCAAAAACAACTTGATTTATCGAAATGAACGCAGCTTCAAATAAAACAAATAGTTTAATTAAATTATAGTGTGGAGGATATTGGTTTACATTTCGTTTACATGTAATATTCTAAAATTCTGAAAGATTTTATTATGGCAGCCTAAGGGAGTTTCGTTGCATTCAGCTTGGTCCAATAAGCAAACCACACCGCTGTTCATGTTTATTTTCGACCTTGTTCCAACGCCATCAACACGAGTATATATCCCACGGAAAAATGTATTACTACTCTCTAATATTGCCAAGACATCACCGGTGGATGTTGATAAAACAATTCGCTCTTCGGTTGGCATGGGCATATATGAACCATGCGCTCCTCTTAATTCAAGTGGCTTATCCACTGGAAAAGTGTATCTTCGAATTTCAAATACCCGGTGCAGATTACAGTGGGGAATAAGCCTTATTGTAGGAAAAAAGCCGGGGGAACCTAACACTGCTAAAATCGATAATTTTCTAAGTATCACATGCCCTTAAGGAAAATGCAAAGAAATAGTTAATTGAATATTTGGTTCAGTAAGTTCTGATGAATCAACTAATCAATACATAAATACATGATGATGATTAATCATTCAATTAACAATTACTGCATTCCTGTGTGCAGTCATTATTGAACGGTGATCTAGTTTCATCCTTATTGAGAGACACGACCAAATGCGAGAAGATCAGATATTTGCCATCAGATTGATCAATTAATTGTCTAATTAATCAATTACATTGTTGATGAATTGACGAATGAGAAAAAAATTAATATACGATTAAGCAACTTTTATATAAGTAGGTAATTAATTGATTGGCGATTAATATATTTATTGTTATATAAATGAATAATAAGAATTAACTGATTCACTAACAATTGCAGCATTCCTGTGTGTATTCGTTATCGACAGGTGATCTAGTTTCGTCTTCATCGAAAGACAACAACAAATGCAAGGAAATCAGATACTTACACATCGAATTAATTAATTGATTACTTGATTGATGACGGATTGATTAATTACTATACAATTGAGTAATATTGAGCGATTGGTAAATTCATAACGAACTAATTAATTTCTTCAGTGAGTAACTGTTGATTAATAAAATATATTTTTGAGAATATATATTTTTCGCCTTGAAAATTCGTCTTGTGGTTCCATTTAAGACTGTTTTAATATTATTCATTTGAAATGTCTACTACGGCATTACTCGTTGAGATTTTATGTTTTTGACTGGAAATTCGTTTCCGTTTGATGCTAAGCATTACTTTCAACGTTTCCATAATAATGAGAAGGTGTTGTTTTTTTGTCACGTTTCGAGACCCCTGAATCCGCAAATACCGGTTTTACGATGGCGTCTATCTGTCTATCGCTGTACTTGTCGTCGTGATCGCCGTCGGCGTTGTAGGATAACCTTTGAAAAACTAATCGGATTATGTGGCAAATTGGTACATACTTTCACGGATCAAAAATAAAGATTGTGGTCATGAACCAGCTATTTATGATAAAAATTCAAAAAGTTACAGCATTTGCAACATTTTTGAGACCAGTAATTAATTAATTATTCCGATGTGTAATTATCTGATTTCCTCGAATCTGCTTTTGTCTTTCGATAAAGACCAAAGCAAATCACCCGACGACAATGAATACTGTTGCAATCTCTAAAATTATGCAAAACATGGATCGATGAAATTTTTATTAGTTGATCAAATTTGAAAAAAAAAAAGGATCAGGAAAATCGGTCAATATTCTCAATATTGAAGGTAATCTTAAAGCGAATGCAAAATTACCAAAACTCCCAACAGAAATTGAACGAGTTAACCGATCCTTTTCTATCTTTTTTAATCGCCTCGTCATTATGTAATGAACGTGATGCAGCATATTAAAATTCAATTTCTTGATATTTTATAATTATTAATTTCGTTCAAACCGGTTCGAATCGTCTAACGCTCTGACAATAGGAAGGTCGGTTCCAGTATCCTGGAAAAAATTCACGCTTGGCTTCCTACCGTGTCCTTCTTGAAATGGGGAGCGCCTGTTTTCGGTTCATCACGGATAATTTCCTGGTGTCTGATTGCTCGTTTCCAGGCGCATAAATGAAGCACGTTTCGATTAATTAAAAAAAAAAAAACAAGACAATTTTTAGAAAAAGGGCATTAATAGGTTGTGCATTATGCCCCTGAGATTGTGTGGTTAAAATATTACATCTAACAATTCATCCTTGTAGGAGGAAACATTACATTTGTAATACATGGGCTAAAAATCGAGCCTGAGGAAGCACCTTAACTGATTGCAAATAATATAGGTATGTCCATAAGATCACTAAACTTACCATTTATCCCATCTCGTTGGCCAAAGACAACAACAGTCTTTTTATTTTCGTAAGATAATTTAATATCGAGTGGAAAATTAAATACTTTTTCTGTTTCTACTTTTGGCACGTTATGATCATGATTAAAAATTAATCCACCAGATTTTGAAACAATATATACGCCGTAAATCACCATTTTGCATATCCTGAACAAGGATTCAGAATATTGTACAAAACCTTCAAACTCTGTAAAATAAAACATGACAATTATTATGGCGACTAATATGAATCCTAAAAGACAAGTCATTTTAACAAAAATAACCAATAATATGTATTTTTGGATTCTTATACTCCAGATGACACAAAATGGGAGTATAGCTAGATAGAGTAGTAGCTTAGCTGTAGCTTATAATAACTTAGCTTAGAATAGTAGCTTAGAACAACAAAAAAAGATCTCAACAAATTCTTACACCGAGCTAGGAACCAGTGTAACCAGTGGAATATGCTAATAATATTTAATAATTACTATTGTTACATCCTGCGACGTAACGGTAATGATAAATTATAATGATTCATAATATAAACTTAATTATAAAAAACAAATCAACACAAATCCGCCTTGTATGGATCTATCAGATTTGTACGAATAGCCTACGTCGCATGTGGCTTCACCCTAAAAACCTTATCATTTACGAGTTTTCCAGTCTCCCCTAATTGCGTAAAGTTAAAAGGGGAAATCCAAAATGGCGACTAATCAATGTAGCGAGAAATGGGGTACGAATTTGCTAGCTTTATCGATGTTTAGGATTCGTATGGAATCTGTGCCATATATAAACCCTACCGAAATTATCAAGTTCAGTTTCTGTTTGTCGATTAAACGCCGAAGGCTCTGTCCGATTTGATGCATTATATTTTGTGAAAGATAAATTTTATCACGTCAGTGTTTAGTGCAAAAAAATGTTATAAGTGTAACTCGTGAAGTGAAATCCAAATGGTGTGGCTACAAGCCGAATTTGTTTATAATTAACCCCTTGTCCACTAACCATTTCTTGTCAAATATATCGACGCAAAATCCCTGTCTCAATTGGATCCGAGGAAGATATCAGGACAATGGAATAAATCGATGAACCCTTAACCCTCTACGATTACGCTGAGGACCCTCCAACGCTGTCTGGAGAAATCTAGTCACCACATCATACTTCTGGAGGAAATCATCAGATTAACCAACTTCAAAAATTGCCCGCCTATCGAATCCCTTACGAATCTTTTGCCCTCTCTGCAAGGATTTTTGAAAACTAGCTGGAAATTCCACAAACAAATAGTGGAAATTCTTCTGGCTCTTAAGCACGAGGCACAACAATTATAAATTGGGTAAGCAATCTATTAGATTTCCACTTATTTTATTCGTAACCTTCTTGTCTTGTTTCTTAAACCATCACTCAGAATCTTACTTTTCTTTAAAAGCTGCCTTTCATGGGATATACTCGATGACATGAGACTCTGACCAATCTCTAAATAGTTGACAAGACAATTAATCCATGTAGTAAACTAACTAAATAATTAATTACATCTGAAATTTGTTTTCTCTCTCTCCCTCAGTTTACCTAACATCCCGCATCGATTGAATTTCTTAGCTTTAGTTTCACTGAATTAGAAATTATGCTAATTATTTAATCGACAAGGAATCTGATTCTTATAATTAGGTAAGTGATGTAATCCAATTATCCCGACGTCACACTATATTCATTTTCGCAATCGAACACGAATATCCGCATTTTAGAAAAGTACAATATTAAAATTCGATCACATTTTTATCGAACTTCCAAGCTTAAAGTATTTCCGTGTAAAAGTAACGATTTTAATAAGACTATGGAAGTGCTGAAAATTGGTTATATTTTAATAGTCCTTAAAACATCTTTTTTTTATTATTTCACAATAAAGTTCCTTTTGCGCGTGTTAAATAAAAATGTTAAGACTGTTGAATACGTCTGAATTTATTCAACTCAATTTTACATTGTAAAAATTAAGTTTTTATCTATTACATAATGCACATAAATGTTTCATCTTTCTGTACATTTGCATGCTGAAAATCAAATTTCTAAGTAAAACAAAGTAATTTCATACATTTATGTGTTAAATAAGTTCACTGGGTTTCATTTGAGTTCATTAGATTTAATTAATTAGGATTCAAAATTTTTAAAGATTAGATCGCAACCAACATCGGCAACATATAATAGAAAGACCCAAATATTTTTCCACCCTATTTTAAGTGAATTTTAACATTGATAAACATAGTGAAAGTTATTTTAGAGTATTATCAGTAAGCGAATAGGAAAATAAAAATATTGCTTCTTAAAACTTAAGAATTGACAGAAAAATCATAGATTTCTTACGCCATGGTGTAAAAAATCAGTCTCAAATTTTCGCAAATAAGTAAAGACATAAATCTTTATTAATAACGAGAATGGTATCATGTTAGGCTGTTGCAGATGAAATGGCAGTTTTTGATTTTATTATAAAATCAAAAACGCCATGTCATCTGTAACAACCTATTACATTGAAAACTATGATTTTCCTATCATAAAAAAGAGGTTACGATTATATCGAAAGGAGCTTCTCGAAATTCGAACCCACATTCTCTCTTCAATTATCAGATGGATTTGTATTCGACATATGTACTTTAGAATCAAGATCAGAGCTGCCAATCGAGGACTAGCGGGGTTTGCGCAATAGTTATTCATGTTTATTATTCGGTTATGTTTTTAGCAGCTCTGATCGCTCTGCTCTGATCTCTAACTGAAATATATAGAGAGTGGGTTGATAATAGCTAACATGAGTGAGAAAGAAAGAATACTCGCGATTGGTTAATGTCGCGCGGTATAAAGACAGGCCACACGCATATATGCAAATGATCGAATTATTTTTTATCGGCGTGATTTGTTTCAAGTGAAAAACATGCGTTGATGGATTTGGATCAATCAGGGCTAATTATACAATAGATGGGGACTCACAGGCATTTATAGTCACTGTGTCTAAATTCTATTTTGAACAATTTTCCAAAATTAAGATTATATTCCGTGTATTAAGACATATTTGTTTTGATTAACAGATAGTGGACAAAAATCCAAAGTAAACAAAATGTTTGGCTTGAGTCATATTCAAAAAATTATTATTTGAGGACAAACAAAATTAGGGTCTTCTACAAAGACAATGCTTCTGCATTTAAATGGGGTGTCCCACTAAGAAATACATATTTTTGTATAGTATAGTTTGACCCTCCAAGTTGATATACGCTAGAATCCCGCTATACTGGTTCCCGATATACAGGACAAGGCGGTCCAAGGGGTCGAGAGAGAGGTTCTTGCAAGGTCAGCGGAGTTGCGATGTTTACGGTTCGGCACTATAAGAAGCCATAAGCAAGAAGGAGAATAAGAACGGCTTGGAGAGTCCCGAGATAGTGTGGAGGCCATTGAGGGTACCCCCGAAACGGCAAATATAGCGGGACTCTAGTGTATTTTAACAAAATAATGAACTCCTACTTCTTTAATATAATTTTTTTTAACTTCCGTAAGACTTTAAAGTTGTGTGATATGCAAAACTGAAAACTGAAAAAGAAACAATATTTTGGTATAATCATTCTTTTTTCTTATGAAACAATATGATGGGATCAAAGGTTTTAAATTTCTTTGAACTAGGAGATTCGGAGTTCCAAGGTTACTTAAATCATGCCTATAAAAGGTTTGAATATAAAAATGATAAACATAAAAATGTCAGCTGAAAAACAAAAACGAACTTTTCTTCTCTATAATGTACCCTAACGATACGGTGCGTGTAAAATGTCCGCGGGTTGGGAACGTTCCAGGAACGTTCCACTGGAACCTGAGGGGAACCTTCCGTTGTTATTTTCAACAACAATTATCTCGAAAACCGTACGTGATAGGTCAAAATCCATGTCAGTTTATGATATGGGTATCATATTATAGTGTATCATGTTCGGTCATGTTTAAGTCGACGAAACAGAACAAGACAATTTATCACCGTTATTATCGAGCCGGGAAATTACAGAACTAGGAATCGAAAGCGAAAGAAACACTGACTTTAAAGTGACGGACTCAAATACCTGAATTGTTTAGGAAAGCACACTTCATTTGAAATTGTTTTAACAATCTGAATGGTTAAACTATCCTACACCTTGGTTGAAACTGAACTAAGCAGAAAAAAAGTCCGAGCCTGCTCAACAAAGAAGCTTCACGCTAATACCTGAGTTCCCACTGCAACGAAAAAGTAGCGCCCGAAACTTAAAAACAGAGGTAAAAACTTTAAGGAGAATAAGCATTGGGCCGAAAACCATGTTATGATCAATGAAACCTGAAGGTCGATCAAAAGAAGAACAATAACATCAAACAAATTATTAACACCCCGCCCACCTCGTTCGCTGAACGAAAGAAATTACACGTACGAAGGTCAAGAGCTTAGTACCGCCCGCCATGACGCACACAATAAATTTTCATGTATAACTAAAAAATTCAGTTCCGCCCGCCATGAAGCACAATTGGCCGCATAGAGTCAGCGCATGACGGGTAATCAGCACAATTTGACGATGGGACGATTGTAGATTCCAAAAGAAGTTTTAACAGTGGCAGAACGCACAAGTTCATCCTGTCCGGGACTAAGACTGGTTACCCGTCCTAAAAGCCATGTCCTACATCGAAGTACAAAAGGGTCGACAATCAATACGACGTGTCCATTTTGAAAATTACGTTTCGGCACAGTCCATTTATTTCTTTGTGGAAGTGTATGAATGTAATCCTGAGATCAGCCTTTCCAAAACTGGTCACGCATTGCTTGAATAAGACGCCAGTAAGTGACATAGTTCTGTTCCCAATGCGAATTTGTTGCTCCGGGAATTTGTTCTAATGTTCTGCCTACGAGAGCATGACCTGGAGTCAAGACATCGAGATCTTCGGAATCGCCCGCAATTGGAAGTAGAGGCCGGAAGTTCGTGCATGCTTCAATATATACAGCGAGAGTAGACAACTCTTCTAGTAGCAAGATCCTCCATCAGTTGATCGGATTTCTGAAGTCTGTCTCGAGGATGTTTAATTCGTCCTTAAAACTGCTGCCTTGAGCACAGAAAACGAAAACTAGAAACGCGCTATGGATTTCTCCGGGAGTAAGGCGCTGATCCATGAGTTCAAAACGCTCTATCGTAGGCTTTAGAAGAAGTTTATAGCGCAAACAACGTGCAATCAATCTTGTTAGACGAGACAATGAAGAGAGATTGCTGATCGTATAAAGCTTGCAGTGTGCGTGACGAACCGCAATGGACTGTTGCTCGACTTCCTTATAGTTTTCTCGAGGAGTGTCAGTCAGAGAAGCTTCATCGTGACAATGGAACGCTGGCCAGTAAACATGACTCGATGAAGGCTATTCGAGGCCATTCCACTAAAGACTCTGCTGAGCTAAAGCTCGAGGATCCAATTTTCGAGGGGCATTATCAGCTGGATTTTCCTTTGTACGGATGTAGCGCCAAACGGCGTAGGAGAGAGTTCGCTAAATCTCCGGAATTCGATTGGTGACAGAAATCGGCCAATGGGAAGGATCATCTGCTTGAATTCAACCGAGAACGCTTCGTGAGTCCGACCAAGCGTAGGTGACCGCATGAGAGAGTTCCAATTCCTCGCGTACGGAATTAATCAACCGAACCACAAGCACAGTATCGCAAGATTCCAGTTTAGGAATAGTGGTGGTTTTGACGGGTGCGACGTGAGCCTGGGATGTGATAAGTTGTGCATCGCAGGTTCTCTGTGAGAAAGGCACTCTGACGTAAGCTTCAGCGGCAAAGTCATGTTTGCTGGCATCCCCAAAACCATGGATTACTATTCTATGTTTATTATTCTAATCTCAGCAGAGACTCTCCTAAGGTGCGGATACAGGCTTGTTGAAGAGGGAGGCGTACGATGTATCTGCCCCCGTGAAATCAACGAGGAAATATTTACTTCCTCTTGTTCCCTGAATCGTTTCAGGAGGCTAGCAAGGTTGTCCCTTTGACGAACACTTAACCTCATCATGGTTCTGAAATGGCCCGATTCATCTGAAGGTGCAGAGGATCCGACCAGACCAATCAAAACCCGCCTGAAAACGAAACGAAAGGCGATGGGAGCCTTTCGCGATCCTTGACGCATTGCATCCAGAAAAGGTGAGCCGTAAACATCAGCGCCTAAGAGCACATCCATGGGTTGGGGTGCAATGAACATTGTATCCTCTAAGGGAATCCCCTGGATCTGATGCCAATCCCTATCCGCAACTTTCTCCGATGGAGCGATCACACGATGATCGCGAAGAACAAAAGCATTCACTTCGACAAGTAACAATGATTGCCGAGAATCGAGAAGAAGGACCACGCGTCTAGGAGCAATCTCGATTGGTTTATTTTCAACTGTGCTAATGGAAATATTGATCGCCTGTTGTGGTAAACCATAATGTGAACAAATCCGCGAGACGAAGATTTGGTCTTAGAGCCAAGGTCGAGGAGGGCTTGTTCGAAATTGGTGTCCATCCGAGGTCTTTACAGCGACTTGTGTTGTAGCAAGCAGAACTTGTTAGATAGAGGATGAATAATCGGATTCCGAATACAACCGAACTTTATTAGTGGTTGAGGGGTCCGAGTCTTCAGTCGAAGGCTTTTTATGAGTCAGGTCTTCATGAAGTGTGATATGATGCTGTTCATAGCATCGAAGATAACAAGCCTTCGAAGGGCAGTTACGACTCCAATGTCCCATCTACTGACAATCAAAGCATGAACGTAGTCGAATCGCAGTTTGATGCGTATCAGAAGCATTAAGCCTATGCCATTCTTGAAAATGACCGATGAAGTGGTTTGGGTTACATGCAGCGCAAGAGGGATTGACAGATGTAGGTAAGAACCATGGCTTCATTCTCGAGCCTCGCGAGGGGATCTAGTCTAAGGCGGTGGAACTGCCCCCGGATTCACTCATTAGCATATACAGCGTTGCGGCAGCCCCAAGTACTCGAATTCGTTTTTGTAGGATCACTTGAATTTTAGAAATGTGAGAAGATATTTCTTTATATATGTGATCGAAGTGAACAATCACAATTTCACTTCAAAAGGTTTATGACTCCCACGATGAGAGATGTCCACGAATCTTCATGAATTGCGTAATGTTTGTAGACTTTCAATCAATCTTAATGACAAAACCGAACCTCAGTCAAGCATTTCGTTTTACGAACATAGAACAATAGAAAACGAGAAGGCAAGAAAGAGAGTTTAAACCTCCATTGCAAGGCGGAGACCTCGAGAACAGGCCAAAGTTAGCTTTTGAAACTTCAACCAAGATTCAGGCAAAGATGAAAAACAAAACAACAAGACAAAAATTTATAATCAGTCATCGTAAATAAGTTATGCATGCCTAAATCCTATCTCATAGCGCTCCCAATGTTGCAAGCAGTCTACATTCAGTATGTCTGTCATGCCCGAGAGACTGTCTCGAGGATTTTGTGATGTTGCAAACAATCACACGGTCAATAAGTAAGTTTGTCATGCCTGATAGCCTGTTTTAACGCGTTGTCAATGTTGCAAACAATCCATCATCAATATGTCTGTCATGCCTGAGAGCCTGTCACGAGGCGTTTGCAACGATACAAACAATCACACAGTCAATAAGTAAGTTTGTCATGCCTGACAGCCTGTCTCGAGGCGTTCGCAATGTTGCAAACAATGCACCAACATTGTGACTGTCATGCTTGAGAGCTTTTCTTGAGACGCTTGCAATGTTGAGAACAATCACAAAGTCAGTGAGTAAGTTTTTCATGCCTGAGAGCCTGTCTCGAGGCGTTTGCAATGTTCCAAACAATCCATCATCAATATGTCTGTCATGACTGAGAGCCTGCCGCGAGGCGTTTGAAATGTTGCAAACAATCACACAGTCAATAAGTAAGTTTGTCATGCTTGAGAGCCTGTCTAAAGGCACTCGCAATGTTGCAAATAATCTATCAGCAGTATGGTTGTCATGCCTGAGAGTCTGTCACGAGACGTTTGCAATATTGAGAACAATCACACAGTCAGTGAGTACATTAGTCATACCTGAGAGTCTGACTAGAGGCGTTCACAATATTGCAAACAATGCACCAGCATTCTGTCTGTCATGCCTGAGAGCCTTACTTGAGACGTTTGCAATATTGAGAAAAATCACACAGTCAGTGAGTAAGCTTTTCATGCCTGAGAGCCTGTCTCGAGGCGTTTGCAATGTTGCAAACAATCCATCATCAATATATCTGTTATGCCTGAGAGCCTGTCACGAGGCGTCTGCAATGATTCAAACAATCACACAGTCATTAAGTAAGTTTGACATGCCTGAAAGCTTGTCTCGAGGCACTCGCAATCTTGCAAATAATCCATCAGCAGTACGGTTGTCATGCCTGAGAGCCTGTCTCGAAACGTTTACAATGTTGAGAACAATCACAAAGTGAGTGAGTCAGTTTGTCATGCCTGACATCCTGTCTCGAGGCGTTCGCAATGTTACAAACAATGCACCAGCATTGTGGCTCTCATGCCTGAGAGCCTTTCTTGAGACGTTTGCAATGTTGAGAACAATCACAAAGTCAGTGAGTAAGTTTTTCATGCCTGCGAGCTGTCTCGAGGAGCTTGCAATGTTGCAAACAATCCATCATCAATATGTCTGTCATGTCTAAGAGCCTGTCACGAGGCGTTTGCAATGTTGCGAACAATCACACAGTCAATAAGTAAGTTTGTCATGCCTGAAAGCCTGTTTCGAGGCGCTCGCAATGTTGCAAATAATCATTTAGCCGTATGGTTGCCATGCCTGCGAGCCTGTCTCGAAACGTTTGCAATGTTGAGAACAATCACACAGTCAGTGAGTCAGTTTGTCATGCCTGACAGCCTATCTCGAGGCGTTCGCAATGTTGCAAACAATGCACCAAGATTGTGGCTGTCATGCCTGAGAGCCTTTCTTGAGACGTTTGTAATGTTGAGAACAACCACAAAGTCAGTGAGTAAGTTTTTCATGCCTGAGAGCTGTCTCGAGGAGTTTGCAATGTTTCAAACAATCCATAATCAATATATCTGTCATGCCTAAGAGCCTTTATTGAGAAGCTCGCAATGTTGAGAACAATCAAACAGTCAGTCAGTAAGTTTTTCATGCCTGAGAGCCTGTCTCAAGGCGTTTTCAATGTTGAAAAAAATTCATCATCAATATGTCTGTCATTCCTGAGAATCTGTCACGAGGCGTTTGCAATGTTGCAAACAAACACACAGTCAATAAGTAAGTTTGTCAAGCCTAAGAGTCTGTCTCGAGGCGCTCGCAATGTTGCGAATAATCCATCAGCTGTATGGTTGTCATGCCTGAGAGCCATTCTCAAGACGCTTGAAACATTGAGAACAATCACACAGTCAGTTAGTAAGTTTTTCATGCCTGAGAGTCTGTCTCGAGACGTTTGCAATATCAAGAACAATTACACAGTCAGTGAGTAAGTTTGTCATGCCTGAGAGCGTGTCTCGAGGCGCTTGCAATGTTGCAAACAATTTACCAGCATTATCGCTGTCATGCCTGAGAGCCTGTCTCGAGGCTTTTGCATTGTTGGAAACAATCACACAGTCAGTAAGTAAGTTTGTCATGCCTGAGAGCCTGTCTCGAGGCGCTCGCATTGTTGCAAACAATCACACAGTCAGTAAGTAAGTTTGTCATGCCTGAGAGCCTGTCTCGAGGCGTTCGCAATGTTGTAAAGAATCACACAGTCAGTGAGTAAGTTTGTTATGCCTGAGAGCCTGTCTCGAGGATTTTGCAATGTTGCAAGCAATCCATCATCAATATGTCTGTCATGCCTGACAACCCGTCTCGAGGCGTTTGCATTGTTGCAAACAATCACACAGTCAGTAAGTAACTTTGGTCATACCTGAGAGCCTGTCTCCAGGCATTCGCAATGTTGCAAACAATCCTTCAGCATTGTGGCTGCCTTGCCTGAGAGCCTGCATTGAGACGTTTGTAATGTTGAGAACAATCACACAGTCAGTAAGTAAGTTTGCCATGGCTGAGAGCCATTCTCGAGGCGCTGGCAATGTTGCAAACAATCCTTCAGCATTGTGGTTGCCTTTCCAGAGTGCCTGTATTGAGACGTTTGTAATGTTGAGAACAATCACACAGTCAGTAAGTAAGTTTCTCATGCCTGAGAGCCTGTCTCGAGGCGCTCGCAATGTTGCAAACAATCACACAGTCAGTAAGTAAGTTTGTCATGCCTGAGGGCCTGTCTCGAGGCGCTGGCAATGTTGCAAACAACCCACCATCAATATGTCTGTCATGCCTGACAGCCCGTCTGGAGGCGTTTGCATTGTTGCAAACAATCACACAGTCAGTAAGTAAGTTTGGTCATACCTGAGAGCCGGTCACAAGGCGTTTGCAATGCTGCAAACAATCAAACAGTTCTAAGTATGTTTGTCATGCCGAAGAGCCTGTGTTGAGGCGCTCGCAATGTTTCAAACAATCCATCAGCAGTATGGTTGTCATGCCTGAGAGTCTTTCTCTAGACGATTGCAATGTTGAGAACAATCACACAGTCAGTGAGTCAGCTTTTCATGTCTGACAGCCTGTCTCGAGGCGTTCGAAATGCTGCAAACAATCACACAGTCAGTTAGTAAGTTTGTCCTGCCTGAGAGCCTGTCTCGAGGCGCTCGCAATGTTGCAAACAGTCACACAGTCAGTAAGTACATTTATCATACCTGAGAGCCTGTCTCGAGGCGTTTGCAATGTTGCAAACGATGCACCAGCATTGTCGCTGTCATGCGTGAAAGCCTGTCTTGAGACTTTTGCAATGTTGAAAACAATCACACAGTCAGTGAGTAAGTTTGTCATGCCTGAGAGACTGTTTCGAGGCGCTTGCAATGCTGCAAACAATCGCACAGTCAGTAAGTAAGTTTGTCACGCCTGAGAGCCATTTCCGAGGCGCTGGCAATGTTGCAAACAATCCTTTAGCATTGTGGTTGGCTTGCCTGAGAGCCTGTCTCGAGGAGTTTGCAATTTTGAAAACAATCCATCATCAATATTTCTGTCATGGCTCAGAGACTGTCTCGAGGCGTTTGCAATGTTGGAAACAATCACACAGTCAGTAAGTAAGTTTGTCATGCCTGAAAGCCTGTCTCGAGGCGCTGGCAATGTTGCAAACAACCCACCATCAATATGTCTGTTATGCCTGACAGCCCGTCTGGAGGCGTTTGCATTGTTGCAAACAATCACACAGTCAGTAAGTAAGTTTGGTCATACCTAATTACAGTTGTTAACGCTTTGACCTTTAATTTTAAAGAGTCTGTCCACAAATGTGTGGAAAATCTTAAGACCGAGCTCGTAGCGCGAGATAAATATATTATCGAGCGCGAAGCGTGTGATAAATATATTCTCGAGCGCAAAGCGCGAGAACCAACAGTCGCGCGCCCTAGGCGCGCTTAAACTTGCGAGCGAAGCGAGCCACGCGCGTAGCACGCAATAAGAATGTGCCCGCGCTGCGGGCATATTTTTTTGTAAGTAAATTTGCGCAACAGATGCCAAGGTGAAAATATTATTCACACAGCCCCTACTTTGGCGAAAAACTGCTTGAGCTTTCGGATTAGTGTGACACAACGACTCCAATTGTTCCATCTAGCCAACAGAATTTGCGTAAAAATTTTAGGAAGTGAGTTTAGAAGGGCAATAGGTATGTAGTTATTGGGATTGGCTTATTAAAAAATGTTTCGAGATAATGTTTCGCCAATTGGGCGGAAATTTTTTGTACAAATTATTTGAGATTTCATCTGGCCCCGGAGCTTTATTTAATTTACTTTTGTTAATTAAAAAAAAGGGCTCGTTAGCTGTAATTCTGCTATGCAATAATGGATGTCGCAAATCTGTAAGCAATGACAGTGACAGGCGTCTGAGAGTAAGTGTCAGATGGAAGAAGTTTTCCCAAGCTTTTGTAGGAATGATTGTAGATTTAAATTTTAAACCTCTAAATATCTCAACAGTATCCCAGAATTTTTTGCTATCGTTGACACTCTCAAGGCTCACCAGAATATTGGATTCAAAACTCGCTTTTTTCTTAGCTATCAGTGCTTGGTACGATTTTTCAGCTTGGACATAAACCAACTCGGGCTTATCCGAAAAATTAGCCCTGCTAGTTTTGTTTCAACGCACTGGAAATATATGATTTGCTTTGGCGACAGTCAGAATCAAACCAAGGTTTGTCACGGTAAGATTTCTATGTAACATTTTTTCTCACTGATCATATATCTGCTTTTTTGGCGCGGTCCATAATAGACTCGGTAAGGTTTCAATTAAGATAATCTATGTCTAATTTCTCAAAGTTGATCTCTGGTCTGTGAGACAAGTATAATTAGTTCGAGAAGATCTCCCGTTTGTCGTCTGTTCATCCCAGAAACGTCAAGCTTTTATTTTTGTTTACATTCAGCGCACTTGAGTCACCAGCTGAGGTGGGAGAGTAACAAGAGGAGACTAAGACCGGAAAATGATCCGAGATATGTGTGGATTGATCCACCTTCAAGTCGTTAAGTACACTTAGTGCCTTAGCATTACGACAAACCAAGTCATCGACACTTTTACCCCCTGCATCAACAAACGTAAAGAGGGCTGGATTTTCACTTTGCGATCTACCATTCGAAAGATAAAACTCATTCACATCCATCAGTTCTACCAATCCCAGACCCTTCCTGTTGTGAGAAACATCGTGACTCTCCCGATACATTGAAAAGTTTGTGTCAGAAAACATACCAGATGGATCACCGTGGGGTAACTGAGGGTTAAAAAAGCTTTCAGATCACAATTTCTAGCCTCTTCAAGGTATGGAAACAGAGACTTCCTTTCAGTTAGACTTTTTGAGTATAGTCCTCTGCAATGCTGATCCCAGTGCCGCGTAATTTTTCAGCTGTGATAAGATAATTTTCTTACCCTTGGAGGAACGTAGCTGAGTTAGAAGGGGACGGGGTTTGTCCTGGATTTTCCCTCTAATTCATCTAACAGATTCGACCTGGTTTGAGCGTATTTCAACATTAAGATGCTGTTTGAAAATACCACACATTGACTGCACCAGGTCCACGTCGTCTTTCTCAAGAACACCGAAAATGATCAAGTTGTTGCTCCTTAACGCTATATCCATTGCCTCGATTCTCCGGTCTTGTTCCGTAATAACGCATTAAAAGTTCAAATTTATCCTCACAGATTTGGAGAGTCATTGTATCGAGTAAGTAGCGTGAGACAGAGATGGCAACACAAACACACTGTGAGATCTTGAGAAAATTGGCATTTTGAACGTTAACAGCGTTTTGCTTGAAATTGATTGCGGTAATGATTGTAACACTCACAAGTCAATAGAAACGAGAACATTAGTGACAGCTAGTTACTTTGAAAGGACTTCATAGATTATATTGCACGAACACAGTCCGTAAACAACCAAAATTTTTACGAGCAATTAAACACGCGACCGACTACAGTACTTGCTTAGCAGCGCCCCCCAGGTTCCAATAAGTTTTTCACAATTCTAATGTATACAGATTTTCAGGATGTTACAATTATTGTAATGTTCACTTGTAAAAACTTCTAAGTTTCATTGTACCTTTCAACAGGGGAAAAAAATCTAAATCACGCGTTTACAAAATGTGTCTTCCACCAATCTTAAATCTCATCAGCCTTCCCGTTTTTATACTATTCTACTATTTTTATTAATGTATTCACTTTTTATTATATTGTATCGAGTTTTCAGTTTTAGTCCATTCACTTATTAACAATAAACTTCATTTTACACGACTTTCATCACTATTTCAAAGTTCTCTTCCACACTACATTTGAATCTCCCGCATCAATTGACCCAAGAAAGCCAAAAGAATCCCAAGAAAGAAAGTGAACACGCACACATATAATTTGCTCGGTGATATTCACAGATCTTTGTCGCTGAGCCGTCGATATACATATTTCTCGCTGTATATTAATACTCTTCTTAAAATACTTCGCGACATGCAGAAAGCCATGCACTACAAGCAAAAAGTCATGCACCACAATCAAAAAGCCATGCACTGCAATCAAAAAGCCATGCACTAATAGCAAAAAGCCATGCACTACAAGCAAGAAGCCATGCACTAATGCTACAAGCAAAAAGCCATGCAAAAGTATCATGCACTAAAAGCAAAAAGCCATACAAATATTAATTGGATGCTTACCTTTTGAATCTCTCTCTGGACGCGGTGTATCATCTTCTGGATCGCTCCATGATGCTTGCACCGGGTGATGCAACGGAATGACCAGCCTGCGCATCTGCGCGCCTTTATATAGGACGCTGCCACCCACTCTTCACTATGCCAGGGGAATACCCGTGAACGTTGGGGGAATCCTAGCGAGCACTGGAGTGCCGAAACTTTTTTCAATCAATTCACGGCTGATACATACATTACCGAGTGTTGATAAATCGATATTAGTCCTCGGAGAAACTACAGACTAATTTCACATTAGCGTCATCTGTTATTGATAGCTATTGACACTCGATTGGTATGGTAGGCTCCTGATATAGCGACTGTGACTCGATCTATAGCTGGGGATGTGTACTACTTACGGCCCTTGTTTTACCGACGAATAGTAATGACTCTACATTACTTACCGATAGTAAAATTGCTTTACCGGCCAATGATAAACCTGCATTACTGGCCGATGGTAAATCTACATTACCGACCGATGGTAACTACCTAATTTAGGTAGCTCAGCATGGAACAGAACCTTAAACTTAGCATGGAACAGAACCTGCTGGGTCGGTATAAGTGGCATGATAGCTGTATAGCCCTACTATTGACACGAATATTACTGGTAGTATTAAGTAATACGAATTACGAAAAATGCGTAAAAATAGCAATTATATACATTATGTATACTCTTGTATATAATGCAGTTTAATGCCCAATAATCTGTGTTTAACCTTTTGGTGTTGAAAAAATGATACTACAGAATAAGTGTAATTACACGGAAAAAATAACTTTTATAAAAGTTATAGAACTAATTCAAGAGGAGCGGAATAAGCGATAAATGAGAAAAGTTTTATATAATTTCCAAAACATTCTAGGCAAACTGTAAAATTATTTAGGTATAATTATAAAAAAGTTATGTAGTTTTTGAAGTGAGCTAGAAATGAAAAAGTTTGTGTAAACAATAGATAAAATCGATTCGCTCATCCTTTGAAAACGTTGGAAGTTTTAAATCAATTTGGAAAATGAAAAAGATTCAATTTTTAATTATTTAATTTCAATTGGACTGTAGAAATGTTTTAGAAATTGCATAATTGTAATCATAAGACGCTTGCTTTCGTAAGATAGTCTTGATCTCACCTGCACAAAACATCTATAACCTTATTTTTTTGAATGTTTGCTAATAGAATAAGTCAAATTAATCTTTGTATTAAAATAAAAGGAAATACTTTAGTCTGATGTTTCAAATTTAGGCGGCTTATTCTCAGTTGCGACGTCATTAAGTATGCGTTTACAGGGATACGACCTGTCTGGAAAAGAATTGGCGCCACTGTCTACATATTTCAAGAACCGTTTCTGCTAATGGCTATTGTCTCTGTGACTATGGCTTCACACCTGACCTATCTGTAAATGATAATGGACATTGAAATCTTGTGAAACATTGAAGTGTACGCATTGAAGTACGGTTCGAAGAAGCACCCACCAATACTGTATATTGTATTGTATACGCTGAATACGATAATATTCTTCAGACTGACTTGTCGCGTCAGGTTATGGTCCATTTTGGACGAGTATCTGACAATACAGATTTTAAACATGGTTTCAAACTTTCTCTCCCGCTTGTTCGCATTTTGGGACTTCATGATGCTAGTAAAATAATGAAATCAGTGGACAAGGAAAAATCCACACTAAGTCCTCTTCCAACTTCTCTCAGTAATAACCTACTCAATATTATGTTTGTTTATACGGATGTTTGTGAACCATATATCACAGGTGATGTACAGACACCCTAATTACGTATAGTTCTAATAGAAACTGATCACTATACGTACGGTCCATACGTTTGGTCCATAAAACCCGACTGAGCTGTATGAGTTTCATCAGCAGTCTTTCAGTTATCCTCATTTATTTCATTATCGAATACATTATAGATATTCAAGGATTCGGAGATACAAGGAAAATTAGTACCAAGTGAAGTTGCAATTGTTGCTATTTCTAATGATTGTTTTGGTCATGGAGTAGATAATGCACCTTATTCTTTTAGTCAATTATCGAAATTCCTACAATTGGAAAATGATTTTCTTACTAAAGGATTTCATGGCATTGAATGTCAGAACGATAGTTCACAGTCTTGTCAAGTGTATTCCGATCTGAAAGATATAGCAAGAACTGCATATAAAATCTACACAAGAGGCAAAGAAAAAGTTGAATTTCTGGAAAATCTTTTCATCACGTTTTATTGTAAATTTGGAAGACCAGAGAGCGTGTCCATCTTATGCAAACGTAGAGGAGTTACCTACTTACTGCACTATCATGAAGTGAGACAAAAAACTAAAAAAAAGCTATTAACAATAGGAACAAGAAATGAACTAATGAATTCTTTGGAACTATACCATGCCCTAGGGTATGAAACCCAGTGTCACACGGTAGGTGTTTTTTCGGCAGACTATGTACTTTATTGGCGTAGGTAAGGGTTACTATTTTGATAGTTATGGATTACCTCCTATAATTCCTCAACACAAAAATAGGCTGCGTGAAAACTGTACTTTTTTGTATCTAACGCTAAGTATTTGCGAAGTGATTTTCCACTGTATGCGGCCGATACTGTATTGTGTTTCTTCATCTTATAAGTAGTGGTGTCGGCATCAATCAATTTTGTTCGCTACTTTCACCTGATACTGATAAAAATGATAAAATCGCTGCTTTCTATTGAAATTCAGTTATGAATAAATATTTTAGACGTAATAAATATGCTCAACATGAATTTTATGGAAACGGATCAACGACTATCCAAACATGTTCAAAAACATTATTTTATTCATTCATATTCATAATTATATTTATTGAAATCCCAGCAGTTTTTACACCAATTACAGGGTTTCTTTTAGCCTTGATATATGCTTAAAGTATATTACGTGTCTACATATCACACTTAAAATTCATAGAGCCAGATTACAGTATTTTATTTTGGCTTCAATTCCTACTCATTATGAATCTTATTGCAATTGCGTTGAATTTACTCATTGTAGAGTTAAACCAATTAAATGATTTAGTGTGAGTCTTGCACAAATCATTCATCAACCTACACATATCCTGTGCCGGAGAAATGTAAGAATTACTTGCCTTATAAGTTTTAATATATGAAGACTCTTCAGATCGTGTATCAAACTGAGGTACTCGAAAATGAAGTCTATTGAGTAAAAATGGACAGTTAATTTTACCTTGTAAAATTTTGAATAGCATTTTTAGGTAGTGAAGTGATCTTCTATCTTCTAATGGCATAATATTGAACCTCGTATAAAGTATAAGGTATGAGCGAACCCTTTCAGGATAAATATCCTCCTCTTTAAACAACAAATACCTCAAAAATCTCTTCTGTATCCTTTCAAGTATCTCAGCATGTGATAAAAATTTCGGTGACCATGTCACAGATGCATACTCTAGTTTTGCAAGTACAAGACTATTATATAACGTTATTAATGTTTCCCTTTTCTTTAAACTCCTGTCTTGAACAAATATCCAAGCATTTTGCTGGCTTGTCTACTCATTATTTTAATATGATCCTTAAATCTTAATTGCGAGTTAAAATTTATCCCTAGATCGTACGTGGATTCTACTCTACTTAATTGGACACTATTGATTTCGTAATTAAATATGATTGAAGTCGCAGTTCTAGAATATGTAACTACTTCCTATTTGCTTTATTCTCTTAAGTACCTTCGTATCGTCCGCAGATAATGTCATTTTTGAAGAGATCTTGTCAGTTACATCATTACTGTAGACAATATAAAAAATAGGTCCTAAATTTTAGCCTTATGGAAATCCCGATTTAGGCTGATAAATTTCAGAAGAATGGCCTGCAAACTGAACATTGTAATTCCTATTTCCTAGAAAATTCTCAATTAGTATAACAAGAAAGTCGGTAGATTGAGGTCACGTAATTTTAATAATAATAGCCTGTGGTTCACTTTATCAAAAGCCTTTGAGAAGTCGAAATAGACTACATCAACTTGCTCCCCAGACTTTAGCGCTTCCGAGGTATACTCTGTGAATTCACTCAAGTTTGTAAGTGTAGATTTGCTCGGTACGAATTCGTGCTGTGCATGATTCAATGATGATTCTAGATATGACATAACAGTATTAGCTATACACATCTCGAATATTTTGGGAAAGTTATTTACAATTGAAATAGGACGATAATTTGTTAGGTCAGATCGATCAACCCCCTTAAAAACTGGGCACACTTTGGTGTCTTTCCATTGTTATGGATGAATTCCACTCTTGAGAGCAATATTGTAAATATATGTGAGTGGCTCAATTAACACTGGATAGCAGTCCTAAAGAATGAGGCTAGGTATCCTATCAATTCCAGCTGTATGTTTAGTTGGCAATCTTTTTATTGCATTTTCTACTTTCTCAGGCAGAATTGGTACATTGTTCCCGAAGAGATCCTTCCCTACCAAGTCATCACACCATCTATCATCTATCATATCGTCATCTTCCACGTAGACGCTCTCAAAGTATTCTGAGAATGCTACAACAATCTCCCCCGCTTCACACAATTTAGAGCCCTCATATATCACAATTCCAGGAACCCTAGTTTCATTTTTTAACTTTAGTGAATGTTCCAAATATTTCTTGGACCACTGTGTAGACAGTTTTCTGTATGTGCTAAATAATTTTTATGATCATCATTGGCCATTTTTTAACGATTTTGCAAATTTAATTAGGAGCCTGTATATCAGAAGCCGATCTGTTTATTTGACCTCGCAATTTGTATTTGATTTTTGAATAGTTTTTTAATGTATTAAAAAACCAGATAGGGTAAGGATTGGCAGATGAGTTGATCTTTAGAGTAGGAATAGATTCACACGTTTCCTTTAGTATTACATCATAAAGATATTTGCCCGCTGCCTTTGAATCATTAATCTTATACAACTCTTTTCAATAAATTTTAACTAAGTTTAAGTATAGGCACGAATAGTCTCCTTTTTTAAATCAAAGCGGTTTTGACAATCTAACTTAAACTTGCAAAGTGCATCATTTGTTACGCAGTTACAATCTATTAGTAGGGAGGGATGTTGCTCATCCTCCTGCATGATAGTAGTTTGTTGTAATGTGGGCGACGGGTCCCGTGAGTTCCCACCCCTGGCGCTCAAGCTATAAAGCCTTTTATGCTATACCCGTGTTTATTCTCAAGGCAGTACTGCGAATCCGGCCATCTTTCGCGGAATGTTTTTTGGATCTCGGTGGGTTTCGTTGTTACTAACGTTCTGAGATTATACCTCTCAGGTGCCAGGCATATTTATAGCACAGTAAATGAAGCCCTACTTTGTTGATCAGGCAAAGTAATCCTCACCCACACTTCCATTCGGCAGACTTCCTAGCAGGCCGCAGAGAGGGGATACGGCTAGACAAGAGTGGACGGAGCGATCCCTCTGAGGTCATCAGTTAGATGCACCGATTCGAAGCACTGGCCTGGTGTGTTATGTAAGTGTATGTGTCTCTGTGTGTGTGTTCACTACTCAAAGTTTGGCCAGCGACCATCGAGCCTGGTTTACCCTCAGGAGCCCCAAGCGCAAGAAGATCGCTGACTCATTTTCGAGTCTTATCAAACTCGGTTTCGACCCCCAAGGCAAGGCCCTCGAAAGAGCCCATTTATCCTTGGTAAGGCACCAGCTTTTTCTGAGAGGGCCTACAGTTTAAGGTGAGTTCCGAACCACTGAAGATTTCCATTGGTACCCGGCTCAGCAACCGAACCCCATACCTCCTGCATGGAAGTCTGACGCGCTATCGTCTGAGCCACCGAGGCTTCTCCACGATAGTATCTGAAGTGGTTTTTACTGTACACATAGTATTTGCAAAAACGAAGTCTAAACATCTATTGTTATTGTTCAAGATTTTGTTGTGTTGGGTTAAATCCATAGATCCAGCAAATTCGCATAGTTTATCCGCCTTAATATCTGAGAAAAAACTTTCAGAAGAATCATTGTAGTTTCTTATATTGAAATCTCCAGCAATGATAAATTTCCCCTGATATAATGATCCTAACAAAAGCTATTTCCTCTGTAAATAATACAAATTCGTCAAACTTTGACGACGAAGGTATATATAGAACAACTATTATTAAAGAATCTAAGTTTCTAGATATTTTTGTAGCAACTATATTCATGTTAGGACAATGATTTTTCAAATTTGTCAATGGTCTTTCTGTTGACTTAAAATGTGTATTCACTGCTATAAGAGATCCTCCGCCACTTCTCCCTATTCTATCATCTCAGTAGCATATATATTTATGTATTTCGAATAGTTCTGTAGAGTTGAACCTTGGGCTCAGCCAAGTTTCTGTCAATCTTTGTATTTAACCCCCTAACATTCTGATAGTAAATACCTAACTTTTTTCTCGCTCCGCATCCTTGTCTTCCGCTAGAGTTTTCTTCTTGTCTTCTTTTCCATTCTTGTCAGGTACTCCTTGCCGATATGCGGTTCGAAGATCCGCTTCCCCCTCTAAGATTCTCTTGGTCAACTCCTGATGTAGATTCTGAGGTTCCGCTATCTGCATATTTATTCTGTCTGGAGTGCATCTGATTGCCTGTAGAATCCCCACTTTCTGGCTCTTAAATACTGTCGATATAGTTTTGTGTAAGTTTCTCGCCTGCATCTCCCTTTCTAAGATTAACTTTATTGGCCTTGGACACGTCCTGTTCTGTAATATTTTGCCAATTCTGTGGAATTTTTTACCTTCCAGTACAAACTCAGAGTCAAAATATTTCATAATTTTACAAAAGTTTTCAGATTCACTCTTCTTAGTTGCAATGTACTTTTTCTACCCAACAACTTCTGCCATACCGAAAGTCATGAGTTTGTTACTTCTGCTATTTCTATCTTCCAGTTCATGGATACAGGAATCGCAATTACTTGTCCCGCCTTGGACCAGTGCTATTGTATCACTCGCCGTAATTTCTACCTGGTTAAATCGCTCCTCCAAAACAGAAAATCAATCTTCCATATTTTTAATCCTCCCATCAATGACTTTGTAGTCTTTTTGAATATTATCAATTCGATATTTCACTTCCTTGAAGCTTTTGTCCATTACATATCCTCGACTATCGATTTTGTCCTTTAATCTGTCCAATCTCTTAGCAAGCATTTCCGTCAGAGACGCAAAGTCAGCAACAAATATCTCGTCACTTTTCATCGAATTCGCAGGTGAATTTGTACGAGCGCCACAGCAAGAGACATGCGAACCATCTTTTCTTTTTCTCATCCTCGATCCACAATTTAAATTATATGTATTTTGGTATTTAGAACACATATATATCTAACGGTTGAATAAAATTTGACTCTTCGCTACAATGATAATAATGACATACCTCAACTCCTGGTATTTATAGCAGATTTTTTTCACGATTAGCCATTATATTCTTATAGATAATAATTTCTCCAGGTTTTACATCAGTTCCAACCGACAACAATATGGTATCTTGGTGTAAGAAGACTTACGCATACAAGCCTGTTGCGTGACGGTGTTCCAACCTACACACACATGTATCACTGATCCATCAATTCACTGAACTAAATTAAAACTTCATTATAAATGTATTTCATAAATCCTTTCCGGTCTATGATCCGATTTTGAACCCTTTAATGCTAGGTGCTTCTATTCCACGATCATACAGCACACAAAAGCTAACACATTTTGACGATAGAAACCCAACAACCATCCCTTCGTCAATCTCACTCAAGAACACATCCTTAATTAAACAAATCACTTAACAGAGACTCAAAGCACATCCTCCACATACTCAGCACCAATATATCCGAAAAATATCAACTACATAACAAACAAATCATGTATAGCAAATTATTGAATTTCTACCTTGTATGTCAAAAAACTATATTCTCCATATGCTGAGGAAATAAACCAGGAAAAAAGTTAGTTTTCTGTTCATTGAATCACAGTAGTAGGGATATACAGCTACGGGACCATTTACCGATCCAGCAATGTCCTATTCAGGTAATTAATATCGGTCGGTAATGTAGATTTATTATAATTTTTTGGTAAAACAGATAGATGGAGCGAGCCTCGGATTTTCATTTATTCCCAGATGAGAGCGCTACGTATGGTAAATCGAGAAATTATGATTCCTATAGAATCAAACGTCAATTTAGTTACAAATTTTCTATGAATGGGCGCTCTGATCTGAGAATAAATATCTCTATGCAGAAAATTTGAGGACAGACGATCGCAAACTGGCGCCGGGTGAAATACATGGCATGCTGGTTACTCCCTGGTAACCACCAAGATTCTGAGTCATAGTTTAGTATCATCCGTGGGGCTTTTTGCGTATCTGTACCTGCAATACCTAAGGATTTTAATTTTGGGACTAACATAAACATTAAGCTTTTTTATTTTTTTCCCCGATCATAATTGGAATTACTACTTGTCCGATTATGTCGACTGCTTCTCCCTTCGCAACTATTAATTGTAGCGAAGCGGATTTAGGAATTGAATATTTAGAATTCTGGATTTTTCCAGTTATTCCATTCCCACATAAGAGTGTGTGGCACCTGTGTCTACCAAAACTCAAAATAAGCTATTTTCGAATTTTGTCATCAGATGAAAACATGTTTCCGTTTTTTCATGTTTTTCCGAATTGAAAATTTCCGACGTTTCTGTGCTAGGTTGTGGTATTTTTGGCCCTAGTTTCCCTGATTGTAGTAATAATAAGGGCATTCTCTTTCAAAATGGCCCGCTAATTCGCAATTATAACAATATAGGTTATTTATGTTTTCATTCGCGTTTGTGTTAGAATCCTGTTTTTTGTTGGAGCTGGAACTTGTTTTATCTTGAGGATTCTGGTTAGAATGGTTTCCCTGTTTTTAATTTTTATTCCCGTCAGAGTTTTGAGGTATCCTAACCTGAACGTGCGAAAATCTCAGTTGCAGCCTATATTTGAGGTTCTGTTAGAGATATTCAATTTGGAGTTTTTAGGTTACATGAATTTCTCAAGTTTTGTATACCTTTACGTTTAGTAGCCGCAAGGTTTTAAGCGACAATTATGATAAACCATAGATGTCTTAAGGGTATCGAGAAATCGCTGAATCCAATTTTGCTATTAGTTTTGAAAAAATAATTTTTTTAAACAATTTGTTTAATTTATCTTGTCATGTCATTTTTCATGCCATCACATGCCGAACTACTTGTCATGTCCTTTCATGTCCTGAGCATGTCATTTCATGCCATGGCATGTCAGGTGTTATGTCATGTTCCATGACATGTCATGTCGTGTTATGTGCGATGTCATGTTACATATCATGTCATTTCATGTGTCAATACGACATGACATGACACATCGCACATGCACATGACATGAAATGACCCGACATGACACAACATGACACGAGACATCACGCTCATGCACGACATGAGATGACATGACATTACACATGACATGACACGTGACATAACGCATGACAAGACATGGCAGGATATAACACATTTCATGACATGAAATGACATGTCATGTAATGTATCACTTCTAGTGTCATGTCATGTCATGTCATGTGGTGTTGAAACATTGCATGATACATTGCATGACACATGACGCATGACAGTTTAGATGCCATTATATGAAAGACGTTATGCCCTGCTAAGTTATGTGTCACGTTAAGTGTCCTGTAATGTCCAGAGCATGTCATTTTACGTAGTGTCATGTCGTGACATGTCATGTTTTATGTAATGAAATGTCAGATGTAATGTCATGTTATGTGTCAATATGACATTACATGACATGACATGGCCCATAGGGACATTACATGTCATGTGTCAAATCAATTGTTATGTCATGTCATGTCATGCCATCTCATATATCATGTCATGTCATGTCGTGTCATGTCGTGTCTTGTCATGTCATCTCACGCGCCGTGTCATGTTATGTCGTGTCTGGTCATGTCGTGTCTTGTCACGTCATGTCGTGTCTGTCATATCATGTCGTGGCATGACATAAAAACGACACTTCAAATGATATGACATGACATGGCATGATAAACGACACATAACACATGACATGACACAAGACATGGCACATGACATGAAAAATGAAACATGACATGACACATGACATGACACATGACATGACACATGACATGACAAATGACATGACACATGACATGACACATGACATGACACATGACATGACACATGACATGACACATGACATGACACACGACCTTTCTCTATTTATCATACAATTTTGTATATTTTTGTTCGTTATATTTTTTCACGTCGAAATTGGTTCTTCTCCGCATTTAAGTTCAAAAGAGATAATATTTTAAACACTAAGTATGTATTATATATTTAGCACTCGAAACGAATCATGATACAAATTTAAAAGTTCTACTATATGCAGGGTTTCCTAAGTCTGGTAGGTTTTTAATGAAATACTCTTCAATAAGTCTTAAGAATGTAAAGACCGTCAAATTTAACTGCGCAGACAGTCATGCCGTTTAACTCAAATGCGCATCCTCAGAATACCCTTAAATCTACTTCACATCTATACGTGCCGTATAACTCTACGACGCAGCATACGTGCCACGTAACTCATTCGCGCACCCACAAGTACCTTCAAACTCTACTGCGCATCCGCAAGTGCTACGTAACTGCGCACATATAAATACCCGCCAAACTTTACTGCGCATCTATTAGTAACGCGTAGCTGTAATGCTCACATGTAATTGCTATTTAACTCTACTGCGCATCAATAAGCGCCCCTAAAATTACTGTGCAATCATAAGTGTCATGTGACAATACTGTGCATCCGTAAGTGCCATGCAACTCTACTGCGAAACTGAAGGTGCCTTATAACTTTACTGCCCAAAATAATGTGCACCATCACTCTTCTGCGCATCTTTAGTTCCGCAGAACTCTTTTGCGCAATCTCAAGTTAATTGAAACAAAATTAAATTAAAATTGAATGAATAAATAAATTCAAATGAATAAGAAAATTTTTTTATTTCTCCAATATAATTCAAGGAACCTTTTAGGTTGGACCCGATGTTAAAGGGTTCTTTAAGGGTTTTGGTTAACAGTGGACCCTTTATTTCACACATATTTATTATTTTTAATCTTCGAAAAAAAAAACAGTACGAATTTACGATGTTACATTGACCATTCTTAATTTTGAAGAAGAATGAGTAACAAGATTGATGTATATGATTCCAATGTTTGTAGTTGCACAATTTTAAGAATATCTCAAGGTAAAATTATTAAATTAAAAACTAAATTTTAAGAAAACTTGTGGTTATAGCGCAGAAGGATATAAGAGTGGTTCCCCTCCTTGTGCTGACTTACGAATCAGACTGCTGAGGGATCCGATTCTCAATACCAATATTGAAAATCAATACTTGAATCCGGGAATTGGACTTTTGCACCCAAAAATATGGAATAGGATATTATATATGACGTCACCCGGAATTGAAGTTTTTTTGCCCCGAAATAATATAATTTATATATTAAATGCTTATCACAATGGTGTAATATTATATTGCAAATTGTCAAGGTCTGCTATCGTCTCAGTGACTCATGGCTCACTTTGTTGCGCGCGGACACCATGCGTCAGAGATGAAATCAGATCTATATACCGATATCAATGAGAAAACGTTACGCATATGATTGACAGGCTCTGTTTTCACAAACAAAGGGATTGTTCAGACATTCCGCAACTATGCATCAACCGATCTCCTTTGATATCTGCCGACAGGAATTGCCGAAAATGTCGATTTTGAAGGTTCATATATAAATATCGGTTTCGATTTCGACTCCTCTGGAGTCAAGCTGAAGGGTCTATGACCAAGCCACCAAATATGGTTACACTAATTGATAAGCAGTCGCGGACAATTGTTCAAGGGTAGTCCCGAATGAATTAATTACCAAGCGGAGACGTTAAAACCGTGCTGAAAGCATGATGGCACCTGGGTGAGATGTCTCTCACGGTGCATGTGGGATACCGGGCGACCTGTCAGAGTATGCAGCCATATTCTTGCATGCAAGGCTCTACAAGGATGAACGAACGCTCTTTCCTGGCTGCTCGTGGGAACAGCAATGATAACACCAAAAGTAGTTGCAGTAAGTGCGGTTCAAAACAATCGAAGGCGCAGGGCTTCCGACAATGGGTCGGACAACAATGCCGACTATCCTACAGTTGGGGAAGCCAATCAAGACAGAGTCAATGCAATTTACCGGCAGAATCTTATTACTTTCAAGTCGACGGATCGATTTAGAGATGACCTGCAGGAGCGCTATGATACCAGTATAGCCCCTAGACAAAAAGGTTACATAGCGCGACTGAATACTCTGTGGTACGAGAAATACCCAGCGCTCTCGCATTTTTCGCATGAACGTCTGCGAAACCGTGCCGAGGAACTCCAGAAAAGAGGTTATCTAAGCGGACCGCCTGTTACACCGCCACCAGAACAAACTAGCATCCAGTGGAGAAAGAGCGACGCTTCAGGACCTGGAGAAAGATCAACATTCAGGTTTCTCTCGAGCCCAAATATCTGGCTCAAGTAAATAACGAACTTCGTGGAGATCGGCCGAAGAATCCGACCTCTGGGCTACCAATTTCAGTCTGTATTGTGCAGCAAGAGCTTTGGCAGATGCAAACCGTAAAACAAAACCAACGATTGATCATATGAGCAAAATACGAGTGCATCAACTCAGCACAAAGATAGGCTGAACAAGGCAATACGCGTCCCACATTCAGTGTGTCATTGACGACATAACGCCTGGCAGGATTTTCACTGCTAAGGTTCGACAGTTCGCGCGCGAACTGCGGATCCGTTATCACACACACAAAAAGTCAAAGCTACTGACCATCAGGCAGAATATTGTTGACAGGAGACAAGAACTATTTAACGCGAGGAGAAGTCTAGAGCGGAAAAATAGGTAGGTCAGCAAAAAATAACAGTTTTTGCTACTGAGTGGATGAATCAACACAAGGATGACGTGCTAGGCTGCTACGATGCCAGCATTATCCCTGTTCGCAGAGGCTTTATGGGGCGTATGCACGCTCTGTGGAAAAAGAAGCACGCATAGGTTGAGCACGTTTTGCATTAGTTTTTGAGAAATTAACCGCTCCTTGAAAAAGCTGCAGACGAAGACGAGGAAGCGACATTAAGATCAACCGTGGAAATCAGACACTTTCTAAGAGATGATAGTGGTTTCAGAACAAGAAGAAACATTGACATACAGGTTCATCCTAATCCCCAAGATCTGGCTAAAATAGATGCCTCGCTATGTGAGGATATCTCGGAAGATTCAGACCTCTGGCCCAGCAATTGTCCATTTCATGGTGCTACGAGAGCATTGGCTGAATAAAGGCGAAGGCCAAAACCGACGATAGATCAAAAGACCGAGAGACGCTCGTATCAACTGGACAAGAAGACTGAATGGGCAAGACAGAATGCGTCGCGTATAAAGTGTGTGCTTGACTACATGAAATCTGGTAGGCGGTTCACGCAAAGGGTTCAAAAGTTTGCTTGAGAACCAAGGAAATTTAATCATACACTGAACGCAAGGAAGAGAACACAGAAAAGGAAAAGATAAATGAGGCTGAATCAACAGTTTTTCGCTGACCCATCTTGCCTCCTCAGTGATCCCCCTGTTTCTGTCAAAAATCCACACAAGCCCAACGAGGTAGAGAATTCTTGGAGAGAGGCATACACGATCCCAAAAACACTGGAGTTAAAAGAAGATACTGATAATATCATCCGCATACTCACCTCATATTTAAAGTCGGAAACGCCCATTCCGCAACGACTGGTATTAAGACGCACTACACTCCTACCGAAACAGGCAGCTTTTCCAACTCAGAGAATTACAGGCCAATAACTTGTCTGAACACACTGTATAAGATCTTTACTGCTATACTGAACAACAGGATTATCTGAAGAATAAGGCATTTGTGGCAAGAAATGTACGAACGGAGTTGCTCGAAAATAGGTGCAGCAGGATGTCGAGAGAACCTACTAATTGACAGCTGCGTATGTGAAGACATTGCAGCCCATATACGCGTTCTTACAATGGCATGGATTGACTTATTATCTTACAATGGCATGGATTGATTTACTATCTCATCTGGAAATTATCATGTGACAACAAACAACGTCACCTTTGAGAGAGGCGTCTTTCAGGGCGATATCATGAGCCCTTCGCTTTTTTGCATCACACTTCTGCCTCTATCTCTCGCACTACGAAATTCTTCTGGATACGTCTGTGGCGACACTAACCAGTGCGAGCATAAGGTCACTCATGTATTTTATATGGATGACCTGAAGTTATATCTATGATAAATGTGCCAAAATTCATCTGAAGGAAGGAAAGATTGTTGGCGTTCCCAAGCACCCTGAGCTTATGGATATAAGTGTTACTAGACATCTTAACACTGGAGAGACCTATTCATCCATAAGCGTGCCTCAAAGTCGCATTCAGGACGTAACATCAGTGAAGGAGTCTCTCTGAAGCAGACACAAGCATCTTCTTGGGCATATTTGGTCTGCAAATCTGTCGGCATTGAACAAGGTATGTGGGACTAGCATGCTTACCGTTTCGCCAAGGCGCACGCGGACTTTTGAATCTCCGATGTCTTCTTACCCGAATGGTTCTAACTACAGCTTAGATCGTTACAAATAGAAAAGATCTCCTCCCTAAAATAGTCAGGAATCAGGAGGTGATAAACAAAGGAGCGTTCCTTTACAAAGCCGCGGATCAGGCGGCCTGAATTTTGACATCAGAAGTGAGGAATGTGCATTACTCCATCTAGACGCTTCACTTCTAAAAGCCGAAGTAAAGAAATCAGAAGTTTGAAAATTCCACCAACAGCCACTCGACAAGAAAATGCACGACAATTTTCACAGGATTGTAGAAAAATAGTCCTTGTCGACGGATCAAACTTTTGCTTTCCTCAGATCATCAGGGCTTAATTCAGGTACAGAAAGTTTCATTTTTGTATATCAGGACGGTGTTATTTCCACCTTAGTATACCGTTACGCATTTTATTTCAAAAAGTTCCCACCGATAGGTGCCGAGCGTGTCATGCACACGCAGGGTACCTACAACACATACTATCTGGGTGCCCCACCCATGCGGGAACAACGTATATCTACAGACATAATGCAGCCCGAAGAGTGCTTTATCACCATCTTTGTCGTTCTTACGGTACAGGCTTGACATTGTTCTCCATGACTTGGATAAACGAACCATATTCTTGATCGAATTCTCTACTCCAGCCGTCTACAACACAACTACGAAGGAGAAGAAAAAGGAGTAGAGGTATCAAGACCTTAAAAGGGAGCGGCGCATGTCAAAAATATGCCAAGGCACTTGCAAGATGGATGCAGAAATCTATCATCCTTGGAGCGCTCCGTTTCCTCAAGACACACGAGAGTTTCACCCGCCTGTCGTCGTGTGTCGGCGATGTCATTTTTCCAAAACACTTATATAAAAAAAAATTGTTTTTAAGAAGTATTAGCGAAATAGGACAAAAATAGCCGGAATACCGTGCATTTGGTCCATTGTTTTCCCCTCAGCACTCAACCAAGTGAAGTTAGCTGGTGGTTGAAGCGAAAATACCTAATTCAAAAGTAATATTTATTGTATATTATTTCAACAATTTTTGAAAGACTATTCAGCCATTCAGACGCATCACCATTAACTCGTTCTGCTCATCCCCTAATCGGAATGTACTTAGCTTTCAGAGCTTCTTAGCCCCGGGCAGAAACCCTTACAGTTTCGGTCAGAAGCTCGTCTGTCCGTCGTACAAGCCAATATGAATGTAGGCCCTCAACCTGGCATATGAGACCCAAAATTAACATAAGGCCTGAAATTGACACATGACCCAAAATTGATATAGCCAGAAATTGACATGGAGCCAAAAATTGACATAAGACCAAAAATGTAAGCTCCTAGAGCAACAAAACACTTCCTTGTAGGAGCTAGCCGCTTACTTTGATTAATTTTGACAATACCATTTTTTCAAAATGCCTGTATTTGTAACTTTTTTTTGTTCACCATATCTCGGAAAGTAAAAGAGCTGAGATTACGAAATTTGGACGAATTGTAGGCCCAATTGATGTTCACGTCTGACAGGATTTTGAACTACATCGGCTGTTTAAAAGCCGTTTTCCTTTCCGTTCAGAAGTTTAAAAAAATATACATAGTTTATTTGAGAAAACCTTTGTTGATTATATGCCCTCTCCGAGACCCCACTTACCCCTGTAACAAAATTTAGCAAAATACCCCTTCCTCTTAATTTGCATAATTTATGGTTATCTGCCAGACTCTTGAAGAGGCATCTGAGGTGATTATTTTTTATTTAAAGTTTTTTGGCTGCTTTTGTTGAAGGCAGTTGAGACAGGATCCGTTAAATGTACTAGGGGCGATTTTTTGAAGTTTTGTAACATTATTGTGGGGGTAGCGATATTTGCTAGAGTCTTGACAATGTGTCTGGGATAACTATTTTCAATTTGAACTTTTTGTGCCTGCTTTAGTTGAAGGTATCTAAAACTGAGTTCGATAAATGTACTAGGGGTGGTTTTTTGAGGCTGTATTATATTATGGTAGGGATGATATCTGCTAGAATCTTGGAAAGTTTTAAGGGTTGACTGTTTCTTATTTAATATTTTTTTGCCTGCTTTAGTTTAAGCTAACCTAGACTGGGATCGTTAAATGTACTAGGGCTCGTTTTTTTGGGATGTGTAATATCATTGTAGGGATGACGATATCTGCCAGACTCTTGGCTATGTAATATTATTGTAGGGATTGGAATTTCACTGTCTGTCAAACCTAAAAGAATTTTACTAAACTGAGAAGAATTTTACACAATTCAAGAGAATTCTACTGAATTCAAGAGAATGGTACCAAGTTTAAGAGAATCCCACTAAATTCAATAGAATTCTGCTCAAATCAAAAGAGTTCTATTGAATTAGAGAGAATGTTGCAGATTATGCGAAAATTATGCTGAATACAAGAGAATTCTTCAGAACTCAGGAGAATTCTACTAAATTCCGGAAAATTCTACAAAATTCAAGGAAATTTTAAAGAATTCATGAGAATGTTGTCTAATTTGTTTGATTGTGTATAATATTTTTTTTTATTTGTGTATCTCGTCGGCATGTGAAGTTACACTAAAGCGTGACAACCTACTGAAAAAGCGAACGGAGGGAAAATTATACGAACTGAACTTGTCTCTGCACACATTATTGTCGAAGGCACATGAGCTGTTGACTGTCTAACGCGTGCTTCTGATTCGTTAATCCTTAATCGTTAATAACTCGGTAAAAAGAACATTTGGAACAATTTTGTTATTATTATTTTCGACGCTATTTTTTTGTTAGAATTCAAAAATACAAAAACGTTTTTTGAATACAGGGACACAGAAGTAAATTTTCCACGAAAATATTGAATTTTCAACACAAAAAGACGAATTTTCAACAAAACAGTTGAATTTTCAAACAAAAAAGAGCCAAAAAAACTATTGAATTTTCAATCAAACTGTTTCATTTTTATCCCAGAAAAATGTGATACCTGCTAAAACAGATAAATTTTTAAATCAAGAAGACAAATTTTCAAAACAATAGTGGAATTTTCATCGAAAAAAGATTTCCATTGATTTCTTAACACCATAATATGAATTTTTCCGGAATGTAAATTTTCTACGAAATAGTTGAATTCTCAACAAACAGGTGAATTTCCGTCAAAAAGGATGACTTTTTACCAAATTTTTTATTTCTTAACCAAATAGTTGCATTCTCATTCAAGGAAGGTGAAATTCCTACTAAGATAGATGAATTTCTGAATTTAGGATAGAAATATTTTTCTTAAATATTTGAATTTCCATCGGGAAAAGATTTCGGTTAAATAAGTTCATTTCAGTTCTATGGAAAGGTAAATGTTCTATGAAATAGTTAATTTTTCCACTGCAATTTCTACTAAGATGGATGAATTTTTTCAATTTATAATAGAAATATTTTTAAAAATCTGACCGCTGCATGGGCCTAGGTCGGGCAACTGTTGGATATCGCGCTTTGCGCTCGATAATATATTTTTCTCGTGCTGCGCTTGGTCTTTGTACTTCACCTTCACTTGTGCCCAGACCATTTGAAATTAAAGGTTTAAGCATCCACGACTTAAATTTAGTCATTGTGACTTTTCTTTTGTTAACGCTCCTTTGGATTTGAAGAACACATCTTAATCACTTTTCAAGTAAGAAGAAAAGGTTAAGAGCAATTTTTCATACCTCATTTCAAAAAAGTTTTGTTATTGAACATTTTATTGCCCCTTTTGTGTTTTTGTCCAAAAATATCATTTGTATATTTGCTATGTCTTTTTTCATGATTAAAACGAAAACTGCGCGTCTTATCCAAAAATGATCAATTTCGTATCTTGCGTAGTTTAGGCGAAGAATAAAATTTGGAATCTCTCATTTTTTTTGTGCGATCAAGATTTGATTTTTTGATTTCTCAAAAAAAATTTGAAAAGTAATGATAATTTTGTGGCTCTTTCAAAAAGCAACGTTTCTCTTCCTTCGACTTTTCTTTTATATCGTGCGTTGTATGACTACAAATTTTCATTTTCGTTTGTTTTCTTGATTTTGGAAACTGCTATAGCTCTGATGATGTTTTTTTTTAACGAAAAAGGGTATCGTACCTACAGACTACAGACTACAGACATTACAGACAGACACCATAGTGAAAATCGCTTTTTCTGACTCAGGAGGTTTAAAATCGTGAAGACGTGATAAAAGCCGGCAAAGTCAAATATAAGATAAAACCAATACGTTCTCATCAGGATGAGAATATAAAAAGGTTTTAGAGGTGGAGGAATATTTTCAGAAAAACCCTAATTCCTTGGAATATAAATCAGCGCAGACACTATACTTGAATCAAGGAACATTGAGAATAATCCCGGAGAACTTCATCCTTTCAAAATCTCTACACATCAAATGTGAAAATTTGCACGTCAAATACATGCCAAGCGGGTGGAGTTTTCCAAGCAGATGGTTTAAATTTTCAATGATGGAGAGATCGATCCAGATCGCATTGCTTTTAGCGATAAAGTTCATTTTTGGCTCAATGTCAACGTAAATAAACGGAATTTCCTTTTTTGGGAAAGTGAAAATCCACATGTAGCACTTTCGACACCACTTTACCCACTGAAAGTCCAGGAATGGACAGCTGTTTCTTCCAAGGGAATTTATTTTGCGGTTTTTAAAGGTATCGTCACTGGCGAAAGTTATGAGCAACTTCTCAAACAAAACTTCTTTTCTCATGCGAAGCAGAAGTGTTGAGTAAATAATCCCTATTTTATGCAAGAAGAAGCAGCCCCGCTTCACACCCACAATGATTTTTAATCAATTTTAAAAGTATACATACATCATTTTATTTGACTCGGATACCCCGAATTTGCAGGTAGTGGTATAGAAT